>CAUIUS010000227.1:0-27598 GCA_961210405.1 Drosophila mercatorum | reverse complement strand
TTTCGGAATTTGGGCATGTCAGCTACCGGCTGCCGCATAACGTCACCATCTGGGCGGGGCTGCTGCATGAACTGGATGATCGCGGCATAACGGGCCTGACATCGCAGATATTTGGCGGGGCTACGCATAACTTCCACGCAGAAAACACGGCCTCCAACCAGTTTGCGGGGCAGGTGGGGTTTCATGGCAGTTCGTGCCCAATGCCATGCTGTATTACAAAATGAGCAAGGGCTTTAAGCCCGGTGGCTTTACGGCCAACAATACGCAGGTGCAGGCGCAGCTAGACCCTTTCACCCCGAAACGGTGCTAACATACGAGCTGGGCTTTAAATCAGACCCCATACCCAACCGTTTGCGCATTAACGGTGCAGCGTTTTATAATGATTACCACAACCAGCAGGTTGTGGGCACGTGCTGATTCCCAATTACGGCCCGTTAAGCGAAATTACAAACGCCCCTAAATCTGAAAGCTGGGGTTTTGAGGCCACGTTGGAGGCCAACCCCATAAGCCGTTTGCACATTATGCAAAACATTGGCTGGCAGCGCGGGGATTTTCAGAACTTCCCCAATGTGGATCGCCCCGCCACCAACGCCTATTACGCCCAGCACGGCACATGGAAAGCAATGGAGCGTAACTTTGCCGGGTGGATAATGGTTCCCCAAACTCACACTGAATGGTGAGGCCATGTGGCGGCAGCCCTTGGGCAAAGGGTATCGGCTGGATTTTGGGCCGGATTGGCAATACCGGGGCAGTCAGGCCATTGTGGTGGGCGGCACGGGGTATCAGCGCTTGCCATCTTACTTTTTGCTGGGGGCGCACGTAACGTTCCGCCCGCCTTCGGGCAAGTGGGAAGCCACGCTTTACGCCCGCAATATTCTGGATAAACGCTACGCAGAAAGTGGCGGTATGGCCACCACCACGTATTTCTATATTCCCGGTGAGCCACGCTTTATTGGTGGGCGGGTTTCCTGCGGATTTTAAGTATTAAATCAAGTATAACAAGCGCGTGATTCACGTTTTTGAGAGAAATAGGGCGGAACTGGTCACTAAAAATCTATTTCTTATTTACGGATAACGCTGCTTGTATTGCCTCCGTTCTTGTTTTTGAAACGGAGGTCTGGTTATGGCCGGTAAAAACGGTGCGTGCCTGATTGCTTTGGCGGTGCTTTTAGGGGCGTGCAGTTCTCGCATTGCCCTTAACGAGGCCTCCTTTCCTATTCAGGATTTGCCGGTGCAGCATTTGGTGCAAACGCCGGTGGCTTATAGTTTTGCGCCGGGCTTTGCCAAGCAGAATGCGCAAATAGCGTGCAGCCTTGGCATAAATTACACCACAAATTTAGGAGCTTCTGCGAGGAGCGGTTGCAGCAGGCCATTCGCTCCAGCTTTGCCCATGCGCAGCAGGAAACCCCAGAAACACGCGGTTATACAATGGCCCTTTCCTGCAAACAGCGGATGAGCAGGTAAGCGTTAAACCGGGCCTGTGGGATAACAAATACACGGTGGATACCACCCTAAAAGGCACTGTGCAGGTGCTTAACGCACAGGGCCAGCCTGTGCAGGTAGTGCCAATTACCGGGCAGGGCAGCAACACGGTTGCCGGAAGCTGCGGGGCGCTTAAACACGCCATGATGCAGGCGAGTGAAAAAGCCGTAGCCCAGATTGGCAATGACTTTGTAACAAAAGTGGCAAATGGCCATGTGCTGAATTAGCTTATGGCCAAAGCCGACCCGTTAAAGCTGCAAGCCCTTATCTGCTACAGGGGAGATAAGGGCTCGCTTATATTACGCCACGCGTACAGATTAACATCAGGCAGAGCGTGTGTGTGTTTCTGCCTTTTGGTGGTTTTCCATAACATAGGGGCTACCTGCCTGTACGGTAATGGACAGCATGCCAATTTTGCCATCGGTAAGGTATCCATCCAGAGGCAGCAGGGCATCTCCATCTGTCCATGCGCAGCCTGCGGCTTCCGCAGCGTACCAACCTGCGGGTTTTTCTGCCTGAAGGTGCACGTTAATATTATGCACATCTTCGGCGCACAGAAGGTGTATGTTCGCAATGGCAATGCCCAGATAGCGGCGGTCATTCACAAACGGGCCAATAATATCTACCGGGCGGCTGGCGCGAGAAACAATGCGTACGGATTGTGTGTTAGGTGGCAGCATAAAGCTGTACTGGTGCGTTGTGTGGCGCGCAGGGTGCACAATAGCCCCGGACTGCGTAACAAGGTGCAGGTTGGGGTTGGTGGTTGTTTCAACATTTCTTGCAGATACATGGCATCCGGCAATGTTGTTTATGCGATAGGAGAGCGCGTGAAACAGAGGCTCCACAAAGTACGATCTATGCATAAAGGCGCTGCGGCATCGTGCTCCCAGCTTTTGGTGGGCGCGCGCCCCAGCATAACAACGCTACCATTCTGCTGGAAGGATGCGCGGTTGCCCGTATCCAGATAGCTTTCCGTTAGCACACCATTTGCCATGATGATGGTGTGTTCTGCGGTTTCAATGTGGTAATATTCGTAGATACAATGGATGTATCATAGAAAATGGAACTGCCATTCACCAGCATACGTGCTGGTACAACTGCCATGAAAGAACAGGCAATGTTCTGGTGTGATCAGCAGATCTGTGCTGGGTCATGCTCAGCCAACGCATTGGCAACAATGCGGATGGGGTAACCTGCCTCATCCTGCGTAAGGGCGGTGTTTGCCTTTGCCGGGGCATGACCAGCCCATGTGACGCGGCTGACTTTTCTTGCACCATCTGAATAGACAAAAACAGCATCGCCAATCTGAATATCTTCAATGGCGCGCGGGCCTTGTGGTGTTTCAATCAGGGCGCCTGCAAGAAAGCAGTCGATAGTTGCGGTATCGCCATCATAGCCGATTTTATCGGGGATTCTCCATCTACAAAGGTAAGGGAACCTACCAGAACATCATCTGCATTTGCGGCGTTAACAACTTTGTAGGTGTTACTGCCCAAAGGAACCCATTTGATATGGATGCCCGCGCTACCATCGGAAGATTGGCGGCTGCCAAAAGTGATGGCGTCGTAACTGGAAAAGTTAATAACGGAGGGAACAGTGTTTTGCGCCCCGAAGATTAAGATAATTGGTGTTGCCATTGTTGGGTGTTGGCCAGAAAGACGCAACAGACGTAAAACTGCCTGAAGGCTGCACGGTAGAGTTATCAATCAGAACGGTGCCGCCCGTCATATCTCCATAGCTTATCACATACAGAAGTTGACCCGAAGCGTGCCACTGTAATCATCCATGCTGATATTGTTACCAACAGTAAAGCCAACGCGTTGCGAGGAATCTCCGGTGTAATTGTTCAACGCAATATTTGTATCACCTGTAATGGTCAGGCTGGAGATTTCAACCGCAGATGGAATGTTGATTGTCTGGTTTTGCGTGGCATTTGTGTCGATGACAACATCCGAATCTGAACCTGGGACGCCGTTAGACCAGTTAGCTGCGTTGTTCCAGTTGCTATCACCTGCGGTGCCTGTCCATGTATCGGTTGTCATAAGTTGCCCTAAAAAGTTATATAATTCGCAACATATAAACTCACGATAAGATTCTGCAAGCATTTTTAAATATATAAAGGGGCAGTAATACATAATGTTTTTAGAAAAATTATTGTGGTAATTATTTTATTTTATAAATGTAAATATAAAATTATCTATTTTATAGATATAGTATAATTAAGTTAACGTTTTGGTATTTATTGCTAATATTTTAACAAATAAATGAGATTAAATTATATTTTATAAGTATTTATTTCAAATAAGTTTACGTGTATTTAAAGTTGTTTTTATTTATTTGTGTGTTCGGGTTAACTTTTCTGGAATGCCAAAGAAAAGACACATTTTTTAATGGGAATGCTTTTTTATTTTATAAAAGGAAAAAACTTTTGGCAATTGTTAGTTCATGACTGTGATAAAAGGCATGAACTGACAATGCTTTACCGAAAACAGAGGGTTAGTAAATTTCGGGCACAATCATGGTGTCTGGCGTGGGCTGGCGTTCGTAATCTGCATGATACACGCGCGGTGGCAAAACCACTTCGGGGCGTGGCACAGGCTTATACGGCACTAATGAGAGCAGGTGGTTCATGCAGTTTAGCCGCGCACCTTTTTATCTACGGCCTGCACAACCCACCACGGAGCTTCCTCGATGCTGGATTTTTCCAGCATGGTTTCCTTGGCCTTGGTGTAGGCCTCCCACCGGCGGCGGCTTTCAAGATCCATCGGGCTGAGCTTCCACTGCTTCAACCGGTCTTCCATGCGGGCGCGGAAGCGGGCTTCCTGCTCATCATCGGTGATGGAGAACCAGTATTTCACCAGCTTAATGCCGCTGCGCCAACATGCGCTCAAATTCCGGCACAGAGCGGAAGAATTCTTCATATTCTTTATCGGTGCAAAAGCCCATTACGTGTTCCACACCGGCGCGGTTATACCAGCTGCGGTCAAACAGCACGATTTCCCCGCAGCAGGCAGGTGCGCCACATAACGCTGGAAATACCACTGGGTTTTTCACGGTCTGTTGGGGCGGGCAGGGCGGCCACGCGGCAGATGCGGGGTTAAGCCGCTGGGTAATGCGTTTGATAACGCCACCTTTGCCTGCGGCATCTCGCCCTTCAAACAGCACCACAATGCGCTGGCCCGTGGCCTGCACCCAATCCTGCAACTTTACCAGTTCTGTTTGCAGGCGAACCAGTTCTCTAAAATATTCACGGCGGAAGGCGTTTTCAGATTCGGAAATGGTTCCGTCCAGATCGTCTTCCTGCAATTCCAGTTCTATTTCTTCGTCCAGGTCATCAATAATTTCCTGGCGCATCCGCTCACGTTCATGTTCTGCAGCGCGAAGTGTTTCTGTTGCCTGATCTGTCATATCCAAGGCCCTCAAGCAAAAAGCGGGGCACTTTGGGGTGCCCGCTTATGTTGTGTTAGAAGATGTGGCGGAAGATGAAGTAAAGCACGCCGCTAATCAGCATGGCGGCGGGCAGGGTTGTTACCCATGCCATGGCCATGGCGCGCAGTGTGGCCCATTGCAGGCCGCCGCCCCCGGCAACCATGGTGCCAGCCACGCCGCTGGAAAGAATATGCGTGGTGGAAACCGGCAGGCCATAGCGTTCTGCCAGGCCAATGGTGCCCATGGCCACCAGTTCTGCCGCAGCACCCTGCGCGTAGGTGAGGTGAGTTTTGCCAATTTTTCACCAACGGTCACAACAATGCGCTTCCAGCCCACCATGGTGCCAAGGCCCAGAGCCAGCGCCACGGCAATTTTAACCCATGTGGGAATAAAGCGTGTGCCAGCGTTAAGCTGCCCCATAAACTTGCTTAGCTCTGCGGTTTCATCCCCCGTAAAGCCAGAAACCTTGCCCATGTTGCGCACGGCTTCCGCCACCAGATACATATCTGTGCGCACGTTTGGCACGGCTGCTGCCGGAATAGCCTGGAGGGAGTGATAGCTGCCAACAGATTGCGCAATGTCATCAGACAGCACGCCAAGGGCGGAATAGATTTCCGGGCGGGCGATTGCTTTGGTGCGCAGCGCATCGGTAACCTGTGCGCGGGCTTCTTCTGCACTTGGCAGGCTAGGGGCGGGGAGCCATGCACTTCAAACACATGCGCGGCCTGCTGTGCGGTTTGCACAAAGGCGGGCATCATGTCATCGGGCATGGCGCGGTTAAGCGCATACGCCGTAGGGGCCGCACCAATAAGAATAAGCATGATAAGGCCCATGCCCTTCTGCCCATCGTTACTGCCGTGAAAGAAGGAAACACCCGTGCAGGTGCCTACCAGCAAGCCACGGATCCACAGTGGCGGCGGGGCATCACCCTCTGGGGCGCGATACAGGGCTGCGTTGCGGATAACCAGACGCATCAGGATTAACATGCCCGCAGCCAGCACAAAGCCGCAAACGGGGAAAACAGCAGGGCAGAAAAAACCTTGCGCACCTGAGACCAGTCCACCCCATACAGGGCGCTACCAGCAGGAGACATAAGCTGGTTTGCAAAGCCAACACCAAGGATAGACCCCACCAAAGCGTGGGAGGAGCTGTTGGGAATACCAAAGGCCCATGTGGCCAGGTTCCAGATAATGGCGGAAAGCAGCAGGGCAAAAATCATGGCATGGCCAGCGCCGCTGCCAACTTGCAAGATAAGCTCTACTGGCAGAAGCGTAACAACGCTGTACGCCACCGCCCCGGATGAAACCAGAACGCCCGCAAGGTTCCACATGCCAGACCACACAACCGCCACCAATGGGGGCAGGCTGTTGGTGTGAATGACGGTGGCCACGGCGTTTGCCGTATCGTGAAAGCCGTTTACAAATTCAAACCCCAGCGCAATCAGCAGCGCCAAGGCCAATAAAGCAAAGGCCCCAATGGCCATGCCGTTTCACCAGCAGACCGCAGGTCTGCCAGAACACTATACCCTACAAAACAAGAGCAGCCGTCACCACACCCATAAAGAACATGCGGAAGGCCTGGTTGGTGCCTCCCTTCATGTTTGGGCGTGGTGCGGCAGCCGGACTCAGCAACGTGCCGGACATGGATTTTTCCTGACTGTCAATTTCACTCTATGGGGGAAAAGCAGATATTTTCCCGTCCTGCTGTCAGGTTTCAGACGGCGTGGGCCGGCTTACCGGCCGCATGGGCCGCTGAAGCAGGGCGTGCACCAGCACACACCTTGCGGCGTGCGGTATGCGGCAGGGCTGCATACGGGTGCGGGGTGCCGTTACGTTCCCATACATAGAGCAACGTGGTGCGCCAGCGCTCACGCACGGCTTCGCGCCACTTTGGCTTATGTGCATCGGGCTGCATTGCAGTAACTGGTTCAGCACACATTGTCTGCTTCTCCTCCAAACAGGATGAGCAGTCCTTTAGCCCCTTGTTGGCCTATTGTGCGTGACGCTTTCATGACAAACGTTGAGAACCGCTCGCAAAGAGTAAGGCTAACGCTCTGAAAACATGTTATTATATTGAAATAATAATATCACATATGCGTTAAAAACATATATATACCTTCTATAGGCCGGAACGCCGCCTTTCCTCCCTACGTTGGCACCCGTGTAACGCTGTGCAGATGTATGGAAAGGTCAGGCAGAACATGTCGGTTCAGATTTCAAGAGAAGCCCTGCTGCGTGCGTATCGGAGCATGCGTACCATTCGCGTTTTTGAAGAACGCCTGCACGTGGAATTTGCCACAGGGAAATTCCCGGATTTGTGCACCTTTATTGCGGCGAGGAAGCCTCTGCCGTGGGGGTGTGCGCTAACCTGACAGATAACGATACCATTGCCAGTACGCACCGTGGCCACGGGCACTGCATTGCCAAAGGCGTGGAAGTAGGCGGCATGATGGCCGAAATTTATGGCCGCCATACCGGTGTGTGCCGCGGTAAGGGAGGGTCCATGCATATTGCGGATCTTTCTAAAGGCATGCTGGGGGCCAATGGCATTGTGGGTGGCGGGCCACCGCTTATTTGCGGGGCTGCTCTTTCTCATAAAACGCTTAAGGATAACGGTGTGGCCGTGGCGTTTTTGGTGATGGCGCTTCTAACGAGGGCACCACGCTGGAAAGCATGAACCTTGCCTCTGTTTGGCATCTGCCCGCTGTGTTTGTGGTGGAAGACAACGGATATGGAGAGGCCACAGGGGCATCTTACGCCTGCGCAGGCACGCAAAAGGATAGGGCCGCCGGGTTTGGCCTGCCGTATTTCTCCTGCGAAGGAGATGATTTTTTGCAGTGTATGAAACAGCCCGCAACGCCATAGATCACGCACGCTCTGGCGAGGGCCGGTGATGCTGCATGTGCATCTCAGCCGCTGGTATGGGCACTTTGAAGGCGATGCCATGACCTATCGCAAGGCCGGGGAAGTGGCCGAGCAAAAGAAAGATCATGATTGCCTCAAAAGTTTCGCGCCCGCGCGGTGGCGGAAAACCTGCTGCCCGAAGGCGATATGGATGAAATAGACGCCGCCGTGGCGGATGAGGTGGAAAGCGCGGTTGTCACCGCCAAGCAGGCGCCGTGGCCGCAGGACAAAGACCTGATGGCCGATGTGTATGCGCGGTACTAACCCTTCCACCAGTTTTTCAGCCACACAGGCAAACGGGAACCAGAACAATGGGTAAAAGAGTTTCAGACAGGCTATTAACGAAGCCCTGCGGCAGGAAATGCGGCGCGACCCACGGGTGATCCTGATGGGCGAGGATATTGCCGGGGCCGTGGCGGCACCGCTGGCATTACAGATGCCTGGGGCGGCGTGCTGGGCGTAACCAAAGGGCTGTGGGAAGAATTTGGAGATGATCGCGTGCTGGACACGCCTATTTCCGAAGCTTCCTACATTGGTGCCGCCGCAGGTGCGGCCGCTACCGGCCTGCGCCCCGTGGCCGAGCTGATGTTTGTAGATTTTGTGGGCTGTTGTCTGGATCAGATCATGAATCAGGCGGCCAAGTTCCGCTACATGTTTGGCGGCAAGGCCACTACGCCGTTGGTTATCCGGGCCATGTATGGTGGCGGGTTTAGTGCGGCGGCCCAGCACAGCCAGGCGCTTTACCCGCTGTTTACGCATATTCCGGGGCTTAAGGTTGTTATCCCGTCATCACCCTACGAGGCCAAGGGCCTGCTGATAGAAGCTATCCGGGATGATGACCCCGTGATCTTCCTTGAAAACAAAGTGATGTATGATGATGAGGAAGACGTGCCGGATGAGGCCTATACCATCCCGTTTGGTGAAGCGAACGTGACGCGTGAAGGAGAAGATGTCACCATTGTTGCCATGGGCCGTATGGTTGGCATGGCCAACGTCGCAGCAGATGATCTGGAAAAGCAGGGCATTGGCGTCAGTGATAGACCCGCGCACCACATCCCCGCTGGATGAAGAAACCATTTTAGAATCCGTATCCGAAACAGGCCGCCTTGTGGTGGTGGATGAAGCCAGCCCGCGCTGCAACATGGCGTGCGATATTTCTGCCCTTGTGGCGGAAAAAGCGTTTTTCAGCCTTAAAGCGCCTATCCGCCGTGTGGTGCCACCCCATACGCCAGTGCCGTTTTCCACCCCGCTGGAAAAGCTGTCATGCCGGATGCAAACAAAATTGCCGCCGCTGTGCGCTCCATTACCTCCAGCCAGAAGCAGAAGGTTGCATAAGCCATGACAGACACCATTACAGCACTGACAATGCCCAAGTTTGGCTTGGCCATGACAGAAGGCAAGCTGGCATCATGGACAGTATCTGTTGGCCAAAGCGTGCAGCAGGGTGATGAGCTGGCGGATATTGAAACCACCAAAATTACCAGCAGTTATGAAAGCCCCGCCGCAGGCGTGCTACGCAAACAGGTGGCAGAGGCAGGGGAAACCTTGCCCGTGGGCGCACTGATTGGCGTTCTGGCAGATGCTGAAACGCCAGATGTGGATATTGAAGCCTTTATCAAGAACTTTCATGCAGACAACCCGCAGGATGCCGCCGCAACGCAGGATGCCACCGCCGGGGAACCCAAGCAGATCACGGTGGGCGAGCACACGCTGAATGTGCGTGATGTAGGCACGCAGCAGGGCACGCCCATTGTGCTGGTGCATGGTTTTGGTGGAGATATCAGCAACTGGCTGCTCACGCAGGATGCTTTGGCGGCAGACAGGCGCGTGATAGCATTTGACCTGCCGGGGCATGGGGCTTCCTCTAAAAACGTGGTACAGGCACGCTGGCGTTTCTGGCCGGTGTGGTGAGCGATCTGCTGCAAACGCTCAAGATAGAAAAGCCCATGTGGTGGGCCATTCTTTGGGGGCGGCATAGCGTTGACCTTGCTGCGAGACCACCCAGAGCAGGTTGCCAGCCTAAACCTGCTGGCCCCCGCCGGGCTGGGCAAGGATGTGAATGCAGATTTCATTAGCGCTTTTGTGGATAGTGAAAGCAGCCGGGATATGAAGGCTGTTTTGCAAATGCTGGTGTATAACAAGGCACTTGTTGGCCGCAAAATGGTGGATGCCGTGCTGCGTGCCCGCAGGCTGGATGGCGCGCGGGATGCTTTGCACGTTATTGCCAAGGCGTGCTTCCCTAACGGGCATCAGGCAGATGATCTGCGCTCCGTGCTGGCCGGGGCCGAAACACCTACCCAGATTTTCTGGGGCAAGGAAGATGAAATTCTTTCTGCCTCCAACGCCTCTGGCCTGCCGGATATCATACCGGTGACAGTGTTTGAAGAAACAGGCCATCTGCCGCAGCTTGAGCGTGCAACAGATATGAACAAAGCCATTGCCGTGTTTGTAAAAGACCCCGAAGCCGCGCTGAGCATGGCCCGGATGGACGCCACAGCCTAATACCCCAAGCTTTCCCCAACATGCCCTGTAATGCAGGTGCCTTCTATACATAAAGTGTAGAGGGCATCTGCATATTGTTTGTTAAAAACGCTGCATTGTTCTTTAGATATGGGAAGCCATGTTATGACATGCACGCATTTCCGGCACGCTGAATCCGGGTGCATGAAATTGATCTGGATCAAGGGAGAGGCGATCAGAAAGCGGTGATACTCCTAAGCGTGATCACAAGGGCGCCGCGTGCCGGGCCCTTGTGCCAGAACAAGGAGGATAAAATGACCAGTTACGTGAATACAGGCCGCTCCCCAGTTGTGCGTGTTCCTGTTGGCACGTAGGGTGGCAGATCCGTTTTCTGTTCTGCAGCGGCAGATGAGCCGTTTGTTTGAAGATTTCAAAACACCAGAAGGGGCAGCCGCCGCTACAAGCCGCTTGGGCGCAACCGATATTACAGAAAACGCTAGCGCCTACGTGGTTGCCACGGAAGTGCCGGGTTGTTCTGAAAATGATATCAAGCTGGGCACAGCCAACGGGCTGCTGACCATTAGCGGCGAAAGAAAAAGCCCGAACTGGCAGAAGGCACAAAGCACCACGTTGCGGGCCGCCAGTTTGCTGCTTTTGAAGATTCCTTGCTATTCCCGAAGATGTGGATGTGGATAAAATTTCTGCCAGCATTAAAAACGGTGTGCTGACAGTAACCATGCCCAAAAGCAGAAGCCAAACCGGCAGAACGCCAGATTGCCATTAAGGCAGGCTGAAAACAGCGGAACCTTAAAACCCCGCTAGGAAAGATAGATTTATGAGCACGAAAAACAAAACAGTACAGATCGGCAGCACCAAATACGAAATGCTGGGCGTTATCAATGATGGTGACAGCAAGGTGCGGCTGAAGGACTGCGCAGGCAAGGTGGAGGAAATGACAAGTGATTCCTTCATTACCCAGTTGAACGAAGGCAAGGCCAAGTATCTGGACTAATTAAGAAGCCGGATAGAAAGGTGTTGCTGTTGGCAGGGTGTATAAAGGCCCGCATTGTGGGGTTTACCCAACACACAAAGCGGGCGCTTTAAAAATACAGGGGCAGGCAGGATGCGGTGAACCTGCCTGGTCTGGCCCTTATACGGGTGGGCCGCCCCTGTGTGGCAGGTTTGCGTTATCAGGTTCCCGCACTGGCTGATGTTTTCAACAGGCCGGTGCGGGAATGCTTTTTTATAAACGGTGTAAAGTGTGGCTTAGTCCATCCGCACGGGTGGGCGCACAAAGCCATCCAGCCAATCCGTAAAGCAGGCAATCATGCCGCGGAATGGCCCATACAGTTCAAACTGATGTTGCCGATACAGCGCCATATGGCCCAAACGCGCGCTAAGGCCGTGCATAAAGCCGCCGCCAAAGGTTTTGCCATCTGCAAATGCGCCCCAGCCGTTGTAATCCCCCAAGGCCACAATGGCCCCGCGGTTTCTGAACTTAAAGGCAGGCACGGGCTTTTTGTTAAAGATAAAGCCCGGCAGATAGCGTGCCAGATGGTGTGCTTGCTGGCGGGCCACCTGTGCGGTGGGGGCCAACGGGCTATCGCTAATAAAGGCGCAATCCCCACAGCAAAAATGCTGTCATCCAGCGTGGTTTGCAAATTGGGGCGCACCAAAACTGGCCGCCACGCCCACATTCCAAACCATCCATTTGGCGGGTAACATCGGGGGCTTTACGCCCGCCGCCCAAACGCGAAACTGTGCATCTACACGGGAGCCATCTTTAAGCATAAAGCCGTGTTCATCTGCACCGCTTACCATTGTGCTGGTAAGCACCTTGATCTTAAGTGCTTCAAGCTGCTTTTGCGCGGCGGCAGATACATTTTTGGGGAAGGCAGGCAAAATGCGCGGCCCGGCTTCTAACAATGTTACGCGCATTTCCGGCGTAACAGGCGTGAAGTTGCAAGAGCCAATATCCAGCGCCTTGTGCAGTTCAGCCGCAAGCTGCACGCCTGTAGCGCCCCGCCAACAATGGCAATATCCAGCGGAGATCCTCGGCCATAGGCCTGAATAACCGCATGGCGGAAGCGCTCGTTAAAGTTATTGGCTTCTACAATGTTGTCTAGGAAGATGCAGTTTTCCACCACGCCCGGTGTGCCAAAATCATTCGCACGGCTGCCAATGGCAAAAATCAGCACATCGTAATCCAGATACCGCTCATCCAGCAGCACCTCGTGGTCTTCTTCTTCCAGCGGGGCCAACTTCAGGCGTTTGGCGGCGCGGTCTATCCCGGCAATTTCACCATAGCAAAAGCGGAACCCATGCGCCGCAGCGTGGGAGATAAAGGTGATGCGGTCATTCTCGTTTCTGGCTGTGCCCGCAGCAAAGCAGTGTAACATGGGCTTCCACACATGGCTGAAGCCCTTGTCCACCAACGTAATATCTAACTTGCCGGAGCGCCCAAGGCTATTGCCCAGCCGCGTTGCAATAGCCATGCCTGCAACACCGCCGCCAACAATAACCACCTAAACCGATCACTCATCCCACAATATCCCCTTGCTCCGCACCATGCGGTGCGGAGGAGTGCCGTGCAATCCACTACTTGTTGATCTCACGCACCCGTTTATTGTGTTCTACCGTGGTCGCGCCGTTTTGATGCCCAAAGCGGGCGTAATTAGGAAGCGGCTAAATCCACCACACCAATTACACCTTCTTCGGTGCCAAAACCCAGCGTGCAGCCATCTGGGCTATAGGCCAGCGCCGTAATGGCCCCGCCTTGCCCAGTGATACGGGCAAAACCCGCTGGGTAGATGGTTCCATCATTACAACGGTACCATCTGCAAAGCCAGCGGCCGACACTCTTGCTCTGGGTGAAAGGCTACGCGGGTGCACAGCGCACCGCCTGCGCCCGGCAGTTCCATGGGTGGTTTGCCCATAGGGCCACCCCCAAAAAACGGCCACATCACAACGATGTCAGCACCGCTGGTGGCCAGCCATTTGCCGTTTTTGGAAAAGGAGAGCGAGCGCACCTTGGTAGGGTATCCGCTCATGCGTATGTTGTGGCCATCTGCCAGCCGCCAACCGTGCAGGTCATTATCCTGCATGGCGGTTACAACGGCATCACCCGCCGGGTGCATGGCAATATCAAGGTGGCTGCCTTTCCATTCCAACTGGCGGGGCTTGCCATCTTTGGATTGGGTGAACCACACAGAAACACCATTGTAGTGAGAAACCGCAATGCGCTTGCCTTTGGGGTCAAACACAATGCCGCCCACGGTGGTGGGGTGTTCCAGCGTGCGGGTTACGGTGCGGCCCGTGGCATCGCGCAGTTCTACATTTTGCCCGCAGCGGCGGCAATTACGGCAGATTTGGCATCTGCATAGGTGGTAATATGTTCCACCCAGCGGCGGCCTTTGCCCAGTTCCTCAATCTCGCCAGATGGATCAAGGCGGCACAGGCGGCCATCATCACCCCCGTTAAAAAGCAATCGGGCAGCGTATCGGCAGAAAGGCAAAGGGCAGGGCCATCATGCACGGCATAGGTGTTCCATGCCTCTGGCGTAAGCTGGTCTTCACGGTTCCACCACCACATCACCTTCACCCGTGGTAAAGGCAAAGCGGCTGTTATCCCGCGTGGCGGCGCAGGCGGTAATTTCACCTTCCATCTGTAGATGGGCGCCGCGTTTTTCAATAAGGCCGCGTAGGCTTTGTGTCTCGGTGCTCATGCGGCAATGCAGCTTTCAAGCCCGCGGCGCAGTTGGGGCCGGTTGAGGTTGCGGCCAATAAACACAAGGCGGCTTTCACGCGGTTCATCTTTCTTCCACGGGCCGATGTTGTCTCCATCCGCCATCATGTGCACGGCCTGAAAAGCAAAGCGATCATGCTGGCCTGCAAAATCCAGAATGCCCTTGGTGCGCAGGATATCTCCGCCTTTTTCCTGCAACAATGCGCTTACCCATGCCTGAAAGCGCCCGGCATCTAAGGGCTGCTTGACGGTAAGGAAACGCTGGTGATATCCCCTTCATGGTGATGTTCTGGCGTGTGTTCCAGAAAATCCGGGGCGTTTTCCAAAATGCGTTCTAGATCAAACCCGCCGCGGTCCATTACGTCTGTAAGCTTTACGTTGCCTTTTTTGGCGGGGTAGATGGGCGCTGCGGCATTGATCTTGCGTATGGCGTCTTCCACCGTTTTTAGCTCGGCGGCATCTACAAGGTCTGTCTTGTTCAGGATAATTACATCTGCAAAAGCAACCTGCTCGTGCGCTTCGGGGCTTTCCTTTAGCGTGGTCAGGAAGTTACTGGCGTCCACCACGGTTACCACGGCGTCCAGCTTGGTTTTGCACGCACATCTTCATCGGCAAAAAGGTTTGGGCCACGGGGGCAGGGTCTGCCAAGCCGGTGGTTTCTACAATAATGCCATCAAATTTGCCGCGCCGTTTCATCAGCCCGTTTAAAATACGGATCAGGTCTCCGCGCACGGTGCAACAGATGCAGCCATTGTTCATTTCGAACACTTCTTCATCTGCATCCACAACCAGATCGTTATCCACGCCCAGTTCGCCAAATTCGTTAATCACCACGGCGTATTTGCGGCCGTGCTCGGCAGTTAGGATGTGGTTGAGCAGCGTGGTTTGCCCGCGCCCAAAAAGCCGGTCAGCACGGTTACCGGTATGCGGCTATCGGGCGCGGCGGCGCTTGCAGGCGCTGAAGATGCATCGGACATCGGGAATGAACCTTTCCAGTCAAACAACTGTTGCAACATATAGGGTGCAATAGCGCTCTAGGCCAGAACCTAAGCCAACCGGCGGATCAGCCCTGCTTTGAGGGGAAGACTGCCCGCGAGAGGCCTGGCGTGCTGTATCTGTGGCTGTAACAACAGATGCGCTGTTTTGTTTGGGGGCGGTGGTGCGCACAAAACGCACGGCCAGCGCACCATACAAGGCATGGCTGCACAGGGTGCGGGAAACGCCAAAGGCCAGAAGGCGCTGGCCAGCAGGGCAAGGGTAATCTGCTGGTTATCGCACATTTCCATGACAATAACCGTGGCGGTAAGCGGAGATTGTGTAACCGCTGCAAAATAGGCCACGGTGCCCAGCAGCACCACGGCCCCCGGTGCGGTGTGGGGCAAAAACTGCGCCACCCAGCCACCCATGCCCGCGCCCACAGAAAGCGAGGGGGCAAACAGCCCACCGGGAATGCCCGAACAGTAAGATACAATGGTGGCCAGCAGTTTCAGCACAAAAATGAGGCCGAATACTGGTCTGACCCCATAATGATGTCACGCGCCTGCACGTAGCCTGTGCCGTATGTCATGCCGCCAGAAATCAGGCCGATAAGGGCCAGCAACACCCGCACAGGGCTGCAAACGCAACCGGATGGCGCGTAATAAACGCCCCAAAAGCCCCCGGAATACCACGAGATATGCGCACAAGCAGGGCAGAAAACCCACCCCCGCACAGCCCACCAATAATGCCGCACGCCAGAACGGCCAGCCAGCTTATGCCCACCGGCACGGAGGAATAGGTGTGCCCAAAATACGTGTAGTTGCCCACAAGTGCGATAGCTGTCACGCCGGAAATCACCACGCATGTCAGCATGGTGCCACTGGTGCGTTGTTCGAAGGAGTGGGCCAGTTCCTCAATGCCAAACACAATGCCAGCCAGCGGAGTGTTAAAGGCGGCGGCCACACCTGCCGCCCCTCCGGCTTTAATAAGCGCACGCTGGCGGGTAATATCTGTAATGCCCATATAATGGCCCACCGTATGCATGATGGAAGCCCCCACCTGCACGGTTGGCCCTTCTCGGCCAATGGATGCGCCAGAAAGCAGCCCAAGGCATGTTAGCAGAATTTTGGCAAAGGCAATGCGCAGCGCCAGCACCTTATCTACAATGGCATTGTTATTAAGGTGCATGCACGCAATGGCCTGCGGAATACCGCTGCCCTGTGCGCCCCTAAACCATGTGCGCGTTAGCCACGTAGAAAGTGCCAGCCCGCCGGGGGTTACCAGCAACATCAGCAACGGGCTTATTTTTAAAATATGGTCTCGCACATGGGCGGCGGCATCGGCCAGTGCGGCAAAGCCTACGGCCACCACGCCCACCATAATGGCGCCAGACCAGTAAATAAATTTTCTGCGCCAGTTTACGGTGCCCGCTTTGGCGTGTTCTCGCAAATGACGAAGGGATTCAGTCGTGGGGAACACGCTGGCAGACATGGGCGGCATCCGTAAAGGCATAAAGGGTAGGAAAAAGGATGCAACCGAGTGTAGCATTTCATACACAACATGAAAGAGGCGATAGTTCTTTAGTGCCGAATATTTATGGCACGCGCCGCTTTTATTATGCGCTGGCCCCATTATCGGGCCGTGCAGCGGGTGTGGGGTAGGTTTCTGCCGGGCCTTTCCAGAACACAATGCCCTCGTGCTTGGCGTGCGTATCTGGTTCTACATGAATATGCACCAGCGTGCTGCCCATGCTGGCGCGCAGGGCAGCTTCTATGCGGTCACAGATATCATGCGCGGTGTTAACGCTCATGGCGCCGGGCACCACCAGATGGAACTCCAAAACGTAACAGCCCCCACAATGCGGGTGCGGATATCGTGCGCCTCAATCGCTCCTTTGCCGTTGGCGGCAATAATGGTGCGAATTTCTTCCATTGTTTCGGGTTCGGGGCTTCATCCATCAGCCCGGAAACAGATTCGCGCATGACTTCCCAGCCTACGCGCAGCACGTTTATGGCCAAAAGCCCTGCCAGAATAGCATCCAGCCGCACCCAGCCGGTAAGCGGAATAAGGGTAACACCCACCACAAGGGCAACGCCTGTCCATACATCGGAAAGCACATGCTGCCCGCCTGCCACAAGGGCGGGAGAGCGGCGCTTTTGCCCCACCCGCAGCATAATAAGCCCCCATGCCAGATTAACCACGGTGGCAAGGGCGTTCAGCCCCAACCCCAGCCAGGGGGCCTGTGGTGGGTTGGGGTGCAGCCAGCCATGCACCGCTTCATCCCCAATAACAAAAGCTGTTACAACCACCAGCGCGCCTTCTGCCACGGCAGAAAGATATTCCGCCTTGTGGTGGCCGTAGGGGTGGTTGGTATCTGCTGGCATTTCAGCCACGCTTAGCGCCCACAGCCCTCCGGCGGCGGCTACCACGTTAATAATGGTTTCAAGCGCATCGGCATACAGGGCAATGCTGCCACTGGTGGCATAGGCGGCGTATTTGAGCCCCAGTGCGACAAAGCTAACACCAAGGCTAACAACAGCAATGCCACGATTGCTGGAGGGCAGGAAGTTCTGGCACGTAAACAACAATTCTGGCTGGCGTGGCGGCATAAAATGCGCGGGAAAGGGAAAGGCGTGTCAGACGGTGTGCGGGTCTGTTAAGGCGCAGGATGGGGCATAATCTGCGCCTTCTATCTGCAAGGTGGGGTGCACAATGCCAAAGCGTTCACGCAGGGCGGCGGCGGCTTTTTCCAGCAGGGCGGTATCACTTTCCTGCACCGTGGCGGAGGGGCGCACCAAATGCACCGTTAGCGCTGTTTCCGTGGTGCTAATGGGCCAGATGTGCAGATCATGCAGATCCGCTACACCGGGCAGGGTGCGCAAAAAGCCTTCTACGGCCCCGGCATCCACCGCGCGGGGCACGGCATCCAGCGCCATATCCAAGGAATCCGCAGCAAAGACCATGTGCTGGCCACCACAACAATGGAAATGGCCAAGCTTATGGCAGGGTCTATCCAGTTCAGGCCCGTTAGCACCACCAAACCGCCCGCTATCACCACGGCAAGGGAGGTAACAGCATCCGCCATAAGGTGCATGAAGGCCGCGCGAATGTTGAGGTCTCCCTTCTGCCCAGAGGCAAAAAGCAGGGCGGTGGCGCCGTTCACCACAATGCCAAGGGCGGCCACAATCATCATGGTTTTGCCAGCTACAGGGGCGGGGTCAAACAAGCGGGTAATGGCTTCCCACGCTACGCCGCCTGTTACCAGCATCAACACCAGCGCGTTGGCCAGTGCCGCCAGAATGGATGAGCGCCGTAACCCATACGTAAACCGCAGCGAGGGCGAGCGTTGGGAAAGGTGCTGGGCCATCCATGCCGCCGCCAGCGCCAGCACATCGGAAAGGTTGTGCCCTGCATCGGCCAGCAGGGCCAGCGAGTGCGAGAAAAGCCCCACAGCGCTTCGGCCACCAGATAAAGGCTGTTGGCTGCAATACCTATGGCAAACGCTTTGCCGAAGGAGGCTGGCGTATGCACATGGGCGTGCCCAAAACCGTGGCTGTGCCCGCAACTTCCACCCGCAGCATGGTTGTGCCCGGTATGGTCATCATGCCCAGCGTGATCATCATGGGCGTGGTCATGTTCTTCTGCGCTGCATTCATGCGCGTGGGTGTGCGCATCTGCTGCGTGATCATGCTCTGCGGTGCAGGCTTCTGCATGGCTGTGTGCGTCTGGTTGGCCCGGCGTGTGGTGTGCATGACCACAGGCTGAATCCGCAGGCTGGGAAGATGGCATATGATCGTGCGGCGAAGGCATGGGAAGAAGCATTCCTGAATGAATGGAACAATAATGGCTGGGCAGGGACAAACCAACATGACCAACCCGGTCTGTCTTATCTATGTCTGCTAAGGATGACAGGGAAGGGCAACATCTTTTTGTGACCCACACCGCCAATATTGCGCCACACGGCAGAGCAGCTTAGGGAAAGAGCAGATTTTTTTCACGCCTGTTTGAAAGGTAAGGGCACAGCGCATGCTCAGATTGACCGAATTACGGCTTCCGCTAGACCATTCGCCACAGGCGTTGGCACAGGCAATCTGCGAGCGGCTGAACATTACCCAAGATGCGTTGGAGCATTACAGCGTGTTCAAGCGCGGGCACGATGCCCGCAAGCGGGTGGCCATTAAGCTGGTTTATGCCGTGGATTGCACCGTAAGGGACGAGGCCGCCGTGCTGGCCCGTTACCGTGCCGCCCACCCCAAGGATAACCACGTGCAGCCATCCCCCAACATGGAATGGGTGCCCCTATTGCTAATGGGGCAGAACTGGCTGCTCAGCCCGGTTACAAGCGCCCTATTGTTATAGGTGCCGGGCCGTGCGGCTTTATGGCCGCCCTTGTGCTGGCGCGCATGGGCCTGCGCCCGCTGCTGCTGGAACGCGGCAAGGTGGTGCGTGAGCGCACAGTGGATACGTTTGCCCTATGGCGGCGCTCTGAACTTACGCCAGAAAGCAACGTGCAGTTTGGTGAGGGCGGGGCCGGAACCTTTTCTGATGGCAAGTTGTATAGCCAGGTTAAAGACCCACGCTTTTTAGGCCGCAAGGTGCTGGAGGAGTTTGTAAAAGCTGGCGCGCCGGAGGATATTCTGTATCTGGCCCACCCGCATATTGGCACATTCCGCCTTGTTTCCATGGTGGAGCATATTCGGCGCGAGGTAGAGGAAGCAGGTGGGGAATACCGTTTTCAAACCCGTGTGGATGGGTTGGTGCTTAACCCGCAAACCCGCGCGGTAGAAGGTGTGCGCACGGCTGAGGGTGAGACCATACACGCCGATCATGTTATTCTGGCCGTGGGCCACAGCGCGCGTGATACGTTTGCCATGTTGCAGGCCGAAGATGTGGCCATGCAGGCCAAGCCGTTTTCCATTGGGGTGCGGATTGAGCACCCGCAATCGGTCATAGATGTGGCGCAGTTTGGCCCCAGCGCGGGAAACGAGCTGCTGGGCGCTGCGGAATATCGGCTGGTGCACCATGCCAGCAATGGGCGGGCGTGTATTCCTTTGCATGTGCCCCGGCGGCACCGTGGTGGCGGCTACTTCGGAAGAAGGGCAGGTGGTTACCAACGGCATGAGCCAGTATTCCCGCGCCGAGCGTAACGCCAATTCCGGCATAGTGGTGGAACTGCGCCCCGGTGTGGATTACCCGGATGACCCGCTGGCGGGCATGGCCTTTCAACGCCAATGGGAGCGCAAGGCGTTTGAACTGGGAGGTGGAGATTACCGTGCCCCCGCCCAGCGTGTAGGAGATTTTCTGGCAGGCCGCCCTCTACCACGTTGGGGGATGTTGTGCCCTCCTACAAACCGGGCGTAACCCCCACCGATCTTTCAAAATGCCTGCCCGATTTTGTGGTGGAAGCCCTGCGTGAGGCCCTGCCGAAATTTGACCGCAAGATCCGCGGCTTTGCCATGGAAGACGCGGTGATGACCGGGGTGGAAACCCGCACATCCTCTCCCTTGCGCATTCCACGGAATGAGGGCGGGCAGTCTATCAACACGCCGGGCCTGTATCCGGCGGGTGAAGGGGCAGGTTATGCGGGTGGTATTCTCTCTGCCTCTATGGATGGTATCCGCATTGCGGAGGCCGTGGCCCTTAATCTGGCAGGCAAGCCAGCCACACTGCCACCCCGTTAGGTTTTTGCGCCTTCAGGGGTGGAGGCGTCTTCTGTCTGGGTGGCAAATTCTTCCACCAGTTCCATAAACCGGCGCGGGGCGTCTGCATGCACCCAATGGCCTGCGCCGTTGATTGTTTCCAACCGATAGTGCGGGAACAGATGGCGCATCTGTGGGTAATTGGTGGGCTGAATATAGGGTGATGTTTCCCCGAATAAACAGCGTGGGGCCACTATATTGCGCACTAGGGGCAATGTGGGCCAGCCCATCATGGCGGGCATTCCGGCCAGAATATCGTGCATGCCAATGGCCCAGCCGGGGTTATCCCCCATGCGGATGTTCTGGATCATCAATTGCCGCACGGCATCATTGCTTATCAGCGGGCGCAACAGCTCATCTGCGCTGCGTAAATCCAGATGCGGGGAAAACCAGCTTATCCAGCCCCGGCGGCAGATCCATCCGCGCAAAGCCACCCTGGCCGGGGCAATATCCACCACCAGCAGGCTTTGCACGGCCTGTGGGTGAATAAGGGAGAGCATCATGGCGGTTTTGCCACCCATGGAATGGCCAAGCACCAAGGCTTTTTGATGCCATGATGGTGCATGGTTTCCAGCACATCTTCCGCCATGGCGGGGTAGCTCATGGGGCCGTGGGGGCTGTTGCCGTGGTTGCGTAAATCCATTGCCAGCGTTTGGCGGGTGGCGGCCAGCTTACGTTGCACAAAGCCCAGATTGCGCGCACGGCCAAACAGCCCGTGCAACAGCACAACCGGCGGCAGGGGAGAGGGGGCATCGGGGCCGCGTTCAATCACGTTCAGCAACACGGTGGCCGTATCCTTTTTGCGTAAGGGCTGGTGTTATCCTTGCGGTTGTGCCGCGCTTTGCCCCGAAATGCGAGAGGGGCGGCATGTTTTTTCTTCACCTTCCAGAGAGAGGCAGGCGTGGCACAGTTGGAGGGATGGGCAACCCTTTAGCCGGCGGGCACGTTTGGTGTGAATGCTTTCTGGCGCTGGCCCACCATAGGTGTGCGTGGTGACACGCCACAGATAAAAACGGGAGAGCGCAGGCAATGCAGAGATGTCTTGTTATTCTCAGCCAGCAGGATCAGGCGGAAGTGCTGCTGAACATGGCCGCACAGTTTTTGGCCCGCGTAAACGGCAACCGCATGGATGTTCTGGCCGCGCGGGAACCCCTACGCAGGTGCTGGGCAATATGGGCCTGACAGATGAAAGCGCTGCCGTGCTGCGCGAAAACCAGCGTGAATGGGCTGATAGCCTGCACACAATTTTCCACCGCTGGCTGGCGGAGGAATATGGTTCTGGCGCAGAACGGTTAAGCAAGGTGGAAGTAAACTGGCTGGACCCCGAAATTACGGTGGACAGAATTATCAGCGGTTATGGCAAGGATGCTGATTTGCTGATTATGAACTTTCCCGATAGCCGGGATAGTGACCAGAAAAAACTGGCCACCCGTTCAGCCATTTTTCAAACAGGTCGCCCCGTTCTGTTTGTGCCACCTTTTGGGATCGCCCAAGTGGGGACCATATTCTGATGGCATGGAAAGATACGGAGGGTTGCCGCAAGGCGTTTGCTTCTGCCCGCGTATTGCTGGCGCAGGCCAAACAGGTGGATGTGCTGCAAACACCGGCTTCCCCATGCCGATGGATATCTTGCCCGGCATTACGCCCGAACGGGTGGAGATGAATCCAAGTGATGATGCCAGCAAGGCCGCACAATCCATTCTGGGTGAGGTAGATGCCCGGCGGGCGGATTTGTTGGTGATAGGCGGGTATCAGCACAGCATGCTGTATAATCGGCTTATGGGCAGTGCTACGGATTATATTCTGGCCCACCCGGATGTGCCGGTCTTTTGCAGCACTAACGCACATACAAGGGGCGTATTGTGTAGGAATACGGCTTCCCTTTGCTAAGGCGGGCATATGCCCGCTTTTTTTTTTTTGCCCGCCATCGGTTTTGTGCTCACTGGCCTGTATGGCACGTGGTTGTGCTGGCATTGCTGCCTGTGCTGGTGCATCTGCCAGAACTTCTGGGCCCGATGTTGTGGGGTGGCGCAACGTCCGACCCTATTTCTGTGCTTTCGGCAGGCACGCAAACGCGGCGCAACTGGCTGGAAGGCGGCATGTTACCCGGTTTGCCGGGGTGGGTAGATGGCTGCGCGGGTGTTATTGTGCAGGCATTGGGCCATTTGGCCGCAGCAGATTGGCGGCATGGTATTTTGCCGTGGTGGAACCCGTATAGCGGCGTGGGCATGCCGTTGGCGGGGAGTATCAGCCCGGCGCGTTCTTTTTGCCTTTTTTGCTGCTTTTAGGCCTGCCCGGTGGGCTGTTGCTGCTTAAAATTGCGCTGCAAATTCTGGCAGGTTTTTGCATGTACGCCCTGCTGCGCAAGCTGGGGCTGGATGCGCGCGTGGTGTTGGCCGGTGCTGTGCTGTGGGCGTTTAACGGCACGTTTGCGTGGGCATCGGATGGGCCAAGCCAGCCGCTGGCCTTTTTGCCTTTGGCCTTGCTGGGGGTGGAGGTGTTGCGTGGCACGGCACATGGCTGGGCCGATATACGTAACTGGGGCCTGCTGGCCCTTGGCTTGGGGGGCATGGTGCTTTCCAGCTTTCCCGAAACTGCGTTTTTGCAGGGCACATTGGTATTGTGCTGGGCTTTTTGCGTCTGGCGCAACAGCCTGCGGGGGCACGCGCACCGTTTGCCGCCGCCATTGCGGTTGGCGGCAGCACGGCCCTGCTTTAGCTGCCCGCAGCTTGTGGCGTTTGCCACCTATTTGCCCCATGCGTGGGTGGGAGACCACGCAGCGGGTATTTCCATCACCCAGCCCATCACATGCTGGGCTATGGCGCTGTTTCCTTACATCAATGGCCCCATTTTTACGGCCCGGCCTCTCGGTACGAGGCATGGTGGAGTGTTGGCGGATATTGGGGGCTGTGCTGCCATTTTTGGCACTTCTGGGCCTATGGGGCGGCGAGACCGGGCGGCACGTATTATGCTGGCAGCCTATTTTGTGGCTTGTGTGGGCAAGCAGGCCAACCTGCCCGGCATAGCCCCGCTTATGGATATGATACCCGGTATAGCCCTCACGTTTTTTTATCGCTTTTGCTACCCGATGGAGGAAATGGCGCTTATTCTTCTAGCCGCCTTCGGGCTGGATGATGTGTGCCGCAATATTGGTGCTCAGGCGGGCGCGGGTGTTGCAAAACAACGTGTCAAAAGCTGGCTGATATCCGCATGGCCTGCGCTGTGTGCCGGTGGTGTTCTGCTGCTGTCCACCTATGCCGTGTGGCGCTGGAACGCCCCGCACGGGCCGATTTATGGGGCTTTGCGCAAGGGCCTGTGCCTTCCCGCTTTATGCTTTGGCTCTGTGCTGGCAGGTGGTGCATTGGTGGCGCTGTGCCTTGCCGCGTTGCTATTGCCGGTTTTGGTGCGGTGGCGCTGTGCTGTTCTGGCAAGTGCCGTGGTGGCAGAAGCGCTTTTTCTGTTTTGCGTGCCGCTACTCTCCACCCGCAGCGTGCTGCCGGTAGATGCCACGCTTATCAACACCATGAAGGCACAAATCGGGCTGAACAGGTTTGTATCTCTCGGCGGGTTGGCTCCCAATTATGGTGCGTATTTTGGGCTGGCCTCTCTCAACCACAACGGCGTGCCCATGCCTGCTGCGTGGATTGCCCGTTTGCAGCAGGATTTTGGCGCAAACCTTAACCCCGTTACGTTTGATGGCATTACGCCCAACACCCCGAATGGGCACTTCTTTTGCAGGATGTTCTGGGCCAAAAGCCGGAGGTTCTGGAACGCTTGGGTGTGGCTCTGGCAGTTGTGCCGCATGGTATGGTGCTGCCGGGCCAGCAGGAGGCCCCCGCCGAAAAACGTCTGCAATTGCTTTACAGCAGTGCCGCGAATGATCTGTACCGCCTGCCTCATCCCGCCCCGTATTTTGAGACCGCAGAGGGCTGCGAGATCCACCCAATCTCCCGCACCGTACTCCGCACACATTGTCGCACGGCTGCCCTACTTATTCGGCGCGAACTTATGCTGCCCGGTTGGCATGTGCGCATCAACGGGCAGGAAGCCGCTATTGGGTATGAAGAAAACCTGTTCCAGCGCATCACTTTGCCAAAAGGGGCCGCGGATATTTGCTTTTCCTTTACCCCACCCGGTATGGCGTGGGGCTGGGCGGGGCTGGTGTTTGGCTTGGGGTTGTTGGGATTGGGCTTTAGGCGCAGACAAAAATGAAAAAATCCTGATTCTACAAAGAAAAAATCCAATAAGGCTGTAATATTCCTTTGAATGCCTTACAGGTTTGCCAAACAGAACGCAGCGCGCTCCACCCGCCGCATATCTTCCCGCCGCATATCTTAAAGGGTGTTTACGTGTTGTGCGCCCTTGCTGGGGTAAGCCTTTTGCGTAGGCCGCGTTTAATGCCCCTGTGTTTCAGCTTGCAGGGTTTTACGCGCAAACCACCAGCAGACAGCCACAAAAGCAGCAGTGCCCAACACAGGCGGCAGGTTTGCGGGCACATAGTGCGCGATGGAGAGCGCATCATCCTGCCCCAACGCGCCAGAAAGCACGGCCAGCGCAACACCTGTCAGGCTTTCCCCACAATAAAGCCAGAAGCCAGCATGGTGCCAATGGCGGCGTTGGCAGCAGGTTCTGTTTGGTGGTTCTGTGCCCTGCGGGTTTTGGTGTGGTGTTTTAACCCCCAACCCAGAATAGCCCCAACAGCCAACGTGATACTAACAGAGGCAGGAAGATACAGCCCCACCGCCACGCCCAAAGGTGGCAACGCCATATGGCGGCGGCGCAAAAGCTGATCCACCCCCACCAGAACAGCCCCCAGCGCCATGCCAATGGAAAGCATGCTCCAATCCAGCGAGTGCGTAAAAATGCCGTTGGCGATCATGGCAATAAGCGCAGGCTGGGGGCGGAAAGCGCATGCGTGGGGTCCATGCCGGGGCGGGTATGGTGCCAGCAAAACCATAGGCTTGATAAAGCAGGTTTAGCACAGGTGGAATAACCGCAGCCCCACCACACAGCCTACAATCAGCGCCACTTCCTGCTTCCATGGCGATGCCCCAACAAGCTGCCCGGTTTTAAGATCTTGCAGGTTATCGTTGGAAATGGCCACCGTGGCCGTAATGGCCGAAAGCACCAAATGGTAAACGCCGTGGCCAGTTTTTGCCCCTCGGCCATCATGCTGGTGGGGGTAAGGCCCAGGCTTCCAGCGCCAGTATCATCAGGGCGGAAAGCACAGCGCCAATAATGATAATGCCCGATATGGGGAGGAGGAAGACCCCACAATGCCCGCCATATAGCCACAGGCTGCCGCCATAATAAAACCAAACACAATGCAAAACAGCACAGCAGCGGCCACAACAGGCCAAAACCCCACCGCAACAGGGGCCAGAAAATACGCAAACAGCCCAGCCAGCATGGCGGCGGAAAGCAGCAGCAACAGCCCCATGCTGCGGCCAGACATATCGCGCCTGTATCGGGCACCAGCGTTTGGCCGCGGCCTGTCAACATGGCGCGCAGGCCACGCAGCACAGGCGGCATAAGTTCCACCAATGTCCAGAGTGAGGCCACGGCAATGGCCCCGCACCAATAAAGCGCACCTTGTGCAGCCATACATCATGCGCAAAGGCAGCAGGGGCCAGATGTTCCGGGTTGGGCAAATGGGCCGTTAACCACGACACCCATGCCCCACGCCAGAATGCAGCCCAGCAGCATGGCCAACCCGCCAGCTTTCCCCACCAGATAGCCCGCCCCAACAAGAGCGAGGGAAAGCCCGCCGGAAAATTGAAACACCGCAGCCCCAGCGGTGGCTGTAAGGGTGAGTGTATCGGCCAAAAGCCGCAGCCCAGCACTGGCGAATGAAAAAGCGTGGCAATAACACCGCCGCCAATAAGGGCGCGCAGCCCGTGGCTATGGCCTTTTTCTGCCCCGGCGCGCAAAATTTCTGCCGCAGCCACGCCCTCTGGGTAAGGCAGGCTGCTTTCTGTAACCAGTGCGCGCCGTAGTGGAATTGTAAACAGCACGCCCAATATGCCCCCGGCGAGTGAAAGCCCCGCCGTTTGCCAGAACGGAAAGTTCTGCCAATACCCCGCCATAACCAACCCCGGAAAGGTGGCAAACACGCAAGAAAGCGTGCCCGCTGCCGAGGCTTGGCTTTGCACCATATTGTTTTCCAAAATGGAGCCACCGCCCAGCATCCGCAGCACAGCCATGGAAATAACCGCAGCGGGAATGGAGGATGCAAACGTAAGCCCAATACGCAGGCCCAGATACACGTTGGAAGCAGTAAAAACGATGGTGATGAGTGCGCCCAGCACAAGCCCGCGCAGGGTGAGTTCTTGGCGGGTGGGGGATGGCGTCATGCTGGGGCCTCGGGCTGCTTGCTTGGTCTGGCTGTGGCAAGGCGGCCCGATGGATGCATGTGCAGGACATGCGTGGCGATGGGGCTGCCCCGTCTGGTTTGTATATGCTGCAAGCATTACGATGGACGGGGCAGTTTGTCTGTACCCCTGTGGCCCAATGGGCACAAAAGCGAGGGTTAAAAGGTAAGTTCCAAGTTGCTCTGCACGAACGCGCCGGAGGATGCGCCCGCGTTAATCATGGTTTTGGAAGCAAAAATATATTCGCCATCAACGCTTAGCGTAATGTGGCGCGTGGCACGCCACGTAAAGCTGGCCTGCGGCATAGTGGCCGTATAGGCCCCATGTGGGCGCAGGTTATAAAAGGCGTGCCGCTGGCATAAATGGCATCTTGTTTGCTGTTGCGCCACACCACGGGCACCTTCATCAGCAAGGTGGTGTTGGGGTGGGGAAACCGTGGCAATAGGCCCTACATCAATAATGTTGGATTGCCCGATATAGGTGCTGATATCCAGGTAGTAGGCGCTGGGCACGTAGGGTGAAAGAAAGCTGC
>CAUIUS010000226.1:0-43264 GCA_961210405.1 Drosophila mercatorum | reverse complement strand
CCATCTTGAGCGTGTGCCAGTGTCTACCTTGCTCATTACTAAATGTATCAACATTGGCATTGGAAATCTCTTTATCAGATCCTAGCGATAACAGCGATTCATAAATGGCACTCAACGAATCAATCATCTTGCGCAAAGATGATGCTGATGGTGCAGACATACTGGGTAGTTCAAACAGCTTGGAGATGCTATTAAAAAATATAAGACATTGGTTGTCATACACTGTTTTAAAGCCTTCAAAGCTTTTGGGTAATTATCGTCTGTTACTTGGTAAGCCTAGGCACGACAACAAATGATTGAACTTTTCTATGTTTGACAGAGCTGGATCATTGTCAACTAAATTCTCCAACAGACCTATAAAGTTCTTGTATTCGGAATACTCTCCACTAAGTTTTGGTAATTTAAGTTTAAGTAGATATCTTGTGTGTGACACGGAGCTAATCATGTTCGAGTTGGCATGACTTTCCGGTTTTGGTTGACTGTCATTAGTAGGGCCTTGGTTGACACACACCATTCCTCTAATGATGATCGAGGCACTCAATCTGAATTAATGTCGTCCAGCTCTTGCTGTATTTTAGACGCTTTTTATATATATTGGTTCAATATTTCTAAACGACATTTGATTTCAAACGGCTCTACCAATGTTGTGTAGTCTTTCAATGATTTGTTGATACTCGTTATATCGTTTGTAACGTTTTTATACGCATTCAGCAGGATTTCAATTCGCGGTGATAATGACTGGTCCATAGACCGATTCTTTCCTCGCTTACCAGTCATGATTCTCAAAAATATTATTCAATTGAAACAAATTTCAACTAAACCCGAATTATAATGTAAGCTAAATAATTACAGAATACTGTCCACTGCGTTCTGTCTATAATCTAGTTTTTATGTTAGCTAGTTGTACATGAAGTGCTACTTACGATTGTATCAGAGACCTGTAAATTATTTAGCTAAGACAACCATTCACTGTTCGATCGTGAGTGTCGAACCTGCACTCATACACGTTGGATGCGCACAACGATCAGCGCAAGTGGGAGCTCAGACGCACAGCCGAACTTCACACAGCGAACAAATAGAGCCGGTGAGTGACGAGCATGCACTCATAAACGTTTGATGCGCACAACGATCAGCGCAAGTGGGAGCGCAAATGCACAGCCGAACCTCACAACAGCGAACAAATAGAGCTGGTGAGTGCCGAGAATGAATTCATACAGGTTTGATGCGCACAACGATCAGCCATGTTTAAAATTTATGTGTTCTCAGTTCAGTTAGGGTCTTATTCCACCAGGGAGTGTTTCTATTGTTGTGGTGTGGGACTGTTTGTGGTATGCTGTGATGGGCCGCTTGTAGGATTATTTTGTTAATTATTGCAGCTTCAGTAACATCAATAAGTTACTGCTTTTTGGTGTGAGTTCGTTTATGTCAGTGGTTATTTTGTGAAGAGTGACCGGTTGGCTTCTTTTATTTTGTAAAAGGAACGAGAGAAATTTGTTGTTTGTGGTTTTGGGAATAGGGAGATTAGGATTGGAAAGTGATCGCTACCATGAAGGTCGTCAATTATTTTTCAGTTAGTAACGGAGGTGAGTTGGGGAGAGCATAAGGAGATGTGTGGGAAAGTGTGTTGGTTAGCATAGTGAATTTGCCTAGGACTCTGCCTCTTTTGTTGTCCGCCGGTGATAATCAGCTGTTATGTCGGCTGTTGAAATCACCTAAAATTTTTTGATTCGTATTTTGCTTTGTCGTTCAAACTGTTCGCTTAAGGTCTTAGTTGAAAGTGTTTTGTTGGGAGGGATGTATGTTGAAAATATATTTATTTTCATTCCCCAAAACGGTTGGAGGCTGTATTGTTGTAAATCTTGTAATTTATTAAAAGTTCATTGTAGTTGTTTGTATATCCTTTCATGTTCCATTGTACAATTTTTAGCATTTCTCAAAACGGTGGGCGGTGGGTAGCGGTGTGCTGCTTTGTGTGTGTTGGGTCTTGAATGATGTGTTGGTGTGTGTGTTGTTGTTGTATGTGGTGTTAAATACGCAAGTGTTTTATCGTAGGTGTTTTTCAGCTGTTGAGTGTGTCTATTGTTATAAATGTTCTGGCCTGTTTCGTGATCGACTTTTTCGGTGGTTTTTATTGCTGTTAGTTCTTGCTGCTTCAGGAACGTTGGGCATTTGGGGTCGAGTGGGCTCGAGATTTTGCATATTTCTAGACTCCTGCATATCGCTGTAGGGTGTCCAAAGCGAAGACAGTTCTTGCATCGTAGTGGAAGGAGTATGTATGGTCTCACACGTACGGTTTCGTAGCTAATTTTTATAGCTTCAGGTAATTTATGTATTTCAAATGTTATTATTATCAATCCGGTTTCTGCCAGTGTACTGTTATCGTGGTTTATGATGTTTGCTTGCCTTTTTAGATTTTTTCGTACTTCACTTACGTTTTGTGTTTACAGTTCCTCTTGTGTCTAAGTTTCGCTTATGATTCTAAGTTCTGTGCAATAAATTCATAGCTTGTAAATAACTGTCGACCGTTTGTTTTCTTGCGCTCTCGTTGCGAGCGCAACCGAAAAAGTTCATACTCTCTCGCTATGAGCACGAAACCCTTGCTGTCTTGATTTCTGCATTCTGTTAAGCTCTTTTCGTTGGTCTTTCAATGAGCAGTGCGTAAAGAGCAAAACGAGAAACGCTCCCACAATGAGACTCAGCAAAAGACAGAAAACCAAAAACGACTCAACGCAAACGGTCTTCGTATTTACTTTTGTTGTTGTAAAAAGATCGCAATATACAGAGAAACATCGATATAGCAAATCTGAGGGGAACCAGAAAATTTTTCGTTATAATAATGTTATATAATGTTGATTCGCTATAGGAACTCATTAGTAAAATCGTTTACTTTGTCTTATTTTATTTTCGTTATATAGAGGTATTTGAAAATTACTTTGCTATATATATACATATGTATACCGAAAAAAACACTGAACTAAATATATATTTGTAATGAAGTTTTGATTAAAGTTATTGTCTTTCGATTGGTCTGCCCAGTGTTGACCAAATATTTGGGCTATGGAGTTTGTGTCTGTTGTTGGTAGGTAGTTAGATTGGTTTGTTATGCAATGGATGTGCTTAATTGGGTTAAGTCCGCAAAAACGGACACAACGTTGGTTGTGTTGAGGTTGTTATTAAAATAATTCAAATTTTGCTTTAAATTCTATTTCTACACCGATGGAAGCAAAAAGAACGGTTTGGTTTATCTGGGTGTGTTGGATGGATTTGTGGACTACTATGGCTGTGCCACCAAATCTGTTGGACGCTGTGTAACGTATCACCTACATGAAGATTACGCGGATGGCCAAAAACCCTAGAGTTGACAGTGCACGCGCTAGATTCGGCTATTATTGCTGTCGGGAAGAGGGAGGGGTAAAAAAGGCGAACTGAAACTCTAGACGCGCATGTTTGAATGGATTAATAAAATAAGAGAAAAAAAAGATTCGCATGCTTATGCTCGGTTGTGTCAATAAAAAAAGGGAAACAGATTAGAAAAGAAGAAAATAAGACATACAGAAACATGCACAAAAACATAACTACTTTCAAGCTAAGTGTCGCTGCACAAGCTTTAGACGGCTTGTCCAGCGATTGTCGGCCCTTGAAATAAAGGTGACCGTTTACCCCTTTAAGAAAGTGGGTAAACGAAGAACTAGGTCAACTTTTGATGATCAGCTGACCAGAAGAAGGGGAACGAATAAATGTATTGTGTATTTAGAGCATAACTTCTAATTATTTTGCTGGTGCAATAAGCAAGCCTACATAAATTTAAAATGTGTGTAAATAAAACAAGTAAGAAAACTCTAGTCGAGACCGCTCGACTAGAGTATACCCTAAACCCTGCGAAGAACCGCTATTCCGTGCATTCTCCGTTTCTTTTATAAAACATATGTATATGTATATTCATTACAAGCAACACATACACACACACACACACACACACACACACATACTCGTGGAGTACGGCTGCTTATGTAAAGTGTTCCTCGGAAACATCGATGAAATCTGTTTTCACTGCGAAAAAATAAATCGTGTTAATAAAAGTGTATGCTGCGGGCGCGGCGCACCTAACAATACAAACGGCGGTCACAACTGACTTACTGTGCGGCAAAACGCGGAGTATTTCAGTGGCGGTTGATGCCAATAGCTCTGGAGCGGGGAGTAGGTATTGGTGGTGTGGTGGTATTAGTAGCGTCAGCTTCGATTTTTTCCATTTCCGCGCGAAAAGTTGTAAATAAGTTTAGACACGTCTAGGCAAACAGACAGCATCAGGTGCACTCACTCTAAGAGCTGTTAGTAGTGCTGGAAACTGCAGCGGACAATCAGCTGCTCACCAAAAATTTGGGTGCTGCTGAGTTTTAGCAAAGACAGCAACCTAAACGCTAGAGTGCAGTTAGAGCTACTAAAAGTAGTGCATACTTTCGGGCTCGCTGAGTATTTGAGCTGAGCTTTCTAGTGTAAGTCTTTAGGCTTAACTGAAGCTTCCATACAGCAATAAACATCAGTTGTTGCCCACTACAGGCTTCTCGCCTTGGTAGTCGGTGCATGATGGAGGGTAGAAGGGAGGAAGAGCTGCAAGCCTTTGCGAGCCGCTCTGCATTGCAGCGATCACCGCCGCAACAGCAGGCAGGGCCACAGCAGAAGGCTTCAACTACACTGAAGGGCACTATCCAGCAGATAGGAGCAGCTCTTGAGGGCCTGACGGCTTTATTCGGGGGCCAGCGGCACATAACTGTGCCAATGAGAGAGGAGCTAGCCAGGATAGTTAAGCTTCACGAGGCGGCGGAGTTGCTCTGCAACCGCAGGGTCAGAAACTGCGAGGTGCAGACAACACCGCACTTTAAAGTCGCCATAGCGAATGCCCCTCCAGGCAACAACACGCCTAAACGCTCCAGGGACGTTGCCCCTGAGCAAAGGAGGACTCCCCCAAAAAAATCTAGGCCCAATGGGCATAGTGAAGTGGGAGCAAAGAAGCAAAAGGCGCCACAGACAGCCTCGGCAGGGTCGAATCAGGCAGTGCAGCAGGCCAGAGCAGCGAACTGGACGGAGGTTAAGGGGCGCAAACAGCACCACAAACGACCAAGGACAGACGCTATTACGGTTTCTGGAGTAGAAGGTTGTAGTTATGCTGACATGCTGAAAGTTGTCAGAATAGATCCGAGCCTTAAGCATCTTAGTGGGGATGTCCAGGGAATCAGAAAGACAGAAAAGGGCGATTTATTGCTGCAGCTGAGCAAGAAGCCCGAGCATAGTGCTGAGGTGCTCCAGGAGGCTGTTGGCAAGGCCTTGGGCGAACGCGCGGTGGTTAAAACCCTTACCGAGTCCGCGCAAATCGAGATCCGCGATCTAGACGAACTGGCGAGCAAAGAGGAGCTAGTCGAGGCGATTAAGAATGCTCTGAAAGACAGCTCGCTCTCGATGGACGCCATAAAATCCCTGCGTCCAGCTTTCGGGGGCAGCAAAGAGCCACAGTCGTCCTCCCAGTTGCCAAGGCCAGAGCGCTGGTCGAGCTCGCCAAAATCCGCGTTGGATGGGTCGTCTGCCGTATCCGAGCTGTGGAGCAGCCAAAACGCTGCTTCAAATGCCTGGACTATGGGCACATCGCTGCTAACTGCAAAAGCGAATGCGACCTGAAAGGTGCTTGCTTCAGGTGCGGATTGATGGGTCACGCAGCTAAAAGCTGCGAAAAGCCCCAAAATGCAGTCTCTGCGTCCGCAAATGCGAAAAGCAGACGGATCATGCGGCGGGTAGCTTTAAGTGCCCATCATATCGCGAAGCTGTCCAAAAAATGAAATGTTAAGATTTCTACAGCTAAACCTGAATCACTGCATAGCTGCTCAAGACCTACTAGAGCAGACAGCGAGAGAAAAACTAATAGAGATAGCTTTCCTCAGCGAGCCCCATTACTGCATGACCTGCTGTCGCAGGTCATGGGCTACAGACACCAGTGGCAAAGCAGCGTTGTGGAAATGCGGCAACTCAGCGACTGCGCTTGCAGATGTCAAGTCTTGTAACGGGTTCGTGCGCGCACGATACGGCAGTATATGGATATATAGCTGCTACCTGGCCCCCAGCATGCAGATTAATGAATTCACGGAGGTGCTCGACGAACTAGCCGAGGACGTAAGAGGCCGGAAAGCCATCATAGCTGGCGACTTCAACGCATGGGCCATGGAATGGGGCAGCCTTACAACAAATGCCAGAGGTCGCACTCTACTGGAGATCTTCGCGACGCTGGACGTGGCTCTGCTCAACTCTGGCCACGAGTTCACATTTAGTAGAGCTGGACACGGCTCCATAATCGATCTTACATTCGTCGCTTCGTCCCTCTTTCGAGACGCAACATGGAGCATCAGCGAAAGCTATACGGGCAGCGATCACTCTGCGCTTCTATTTTCAATCGGCGAGCCATCTGGCAGGGCGCCAACTCTGTGGAGGGAAGGGTATCGCCTGGATACATTCAACCCGACAGCCTTCTCGGAGGGCATCCGGTCGCTGGGCACATCTGGGAACGCTGAGGCTAAAGCTTGCCAGATGACTAGCCAAATACAGAGCGCCTGCAACGCTAGCATGCAGCGGCGCAATCAGTTCACGCATCTCCAAGCGCCTATGTACTGGTGGAATGAGCAGATAAGCAACTTCCGGAGTATATGCGTACACGCGAGACGAAGCTATCAGCGGGCTCGTGGAAGGCCTACGTTCGCTGAAAAGCAGGCGGCTTACCAGGTGGCAAGACGGCAGCTGAAGAAGGCCATTCGGACTAGCAAGCGGGACTACTTCCTAGATCTATGCGACTCCGCCGAAGCTGACCCCTGGGGCAGAGCATACAAAACGGTAGTCAAAAGACTTTACGCTGGCAAACAAATGCAGCCCACGGATCGATTAGAGCTTAAGTCAATCGTGGAAGTGCTATTCCCAGATAGACTGAGCTCCATTCATGGTCGCGACTCTACATCAGCAAGCCAGGATTTGAGCAGCTCTGATGCAGCTCTAGCTACTGATGAGGAAGTTATGGCTGCAGCCAGGAAACTAAGACCCAACTCTGCCCCTGGCCCAGACGGGATTCCCAATAGGGCTCTAAAGCTGGCCATTGCTCTACAACCAGGGGCGTTTACTGAGTTATTTAATACATGTTTAACTCAAGAAACGTTCCCTGCAAGATGGAAGATACAGAACCTGGTATTGCTACCCAAGGCTGGAAAACCACCGGAGGACCCATCAACCTACAGACCAATTTGTCTCTTGGACACCTTGGGAAAGGTGTTCGAAAAATTGGTCTGTTCCAGGCTGGAGGCCGCAATCGCAAGCGCTGGCGGCCTGTCCCCAAACCAATTTGGGTTCCGGAAAGCCATGTCGACGACGGATGCGTTGAGCAAAGTTGTTGGCCTCGCAACCACCGCCATACAAGGTACCAGATGGAAGCACGGGTCGAAGCAGTATTGCATCATAGCGACTCTAGATGTGAAGAATGCATTCAACACAGCTAGCTGGGATATGATACTAGATGCACTGGCACAATATAATATCCCTAAATATCTTAAAGAAATAATAAAGAGCTACTTCAGAGGAAGGACACTTATGTACAATACGAGTGAGGGAGTCCAAACTCACATAGTGTCAGCTGGAGTCCCCCAAGGATCAGTTCTGGGGCCTCTTCTATGGAATGCTATGTACGACAGCGTACTGCGCCTGGAGCTACCAGTGGGTGCGCACACCATTGGCTTTGCTGATGATGTCGCCGTCGTCGCCATAGGAAAGGAGCTGAAAGATACTGAGGATATGTGCAGCGCAAGTATCAGCCACATTCGAGACTGGTTGACAAAAGCCGGACTTGACCTAGCGGCCCACAAAACGGAGGTCGTCCTAGTCAGCAGTCGCAAGAAAGTGGAAACGGCCCATATAAAGATTGGCAACATCAGTATTGCGTCAAAGAGGGCGATTAAGTATCTTGCGGTCATGATTGACACCAGGTTGACCTTCCGTGAGCACTTGGAATACGTGCATAAAAAAGTAGCCGATTCGTGTAGAGCACTCTCCCGAATCATGCTGAACACACGGGGACCAAAGCAACAACGACGCCTTCTTCTTATGAGCGTCTTGAGGTCCATCATCCTTTACGCAGCGCCAATCTGGTCAAGAGCAATGGCCACTCCCAGCTACAGTAGAGGTATTCGAGCCACCTATAGATTAAGCGCAATCCGAGTCAGCTGTTCATTCCGAACAGTCTCAGACGACGCTGCGCTTGTCATAGCCGGAATGCTTCCACTGGAGGATCTGGTCGCCGAAGTCGTGGAGCGCAGTACAAACGAACCTGTACGCGGCCCGCGTAATGCATCCAGGGCGAATAGCATTTCACGATGGCAGAGAAAATGGGACACCTCGACGAAAGGACGATGGACGCACTCGCTCATACCGCAGCTTGAACCATGGGTCAATCGTAAGCATGGCGAGATTAATTTCTATCTTTCACAGATTCTCTCTGGACACGGATGCTTCCGCAGCTATTTGAAGCGGTTTGGCCACGACGACTCAGATGAGTGTAACTGGTGTGGACAAGGAGTAGTGGAAGACGCTAACCACGCAATCTTCGAGTGTGGACGCTTCGACGAGGAGAGGAGTGCCCTCGAGGCATCAGCGGGCCGCTCTATCAGACGGGACAACGTGGTCGCGTTCATGCTGGAGTCTGAGGCAGCTTGGAACCAAATCAGTTCCTTCGCTGCTCTAATAATGGTGGAGCTTCGCAGAGTTGAGCGAAGCCGACAACTAGCAACTAACTAATGTTTAAAATAGCGCAAAATGCTTGCGAAGCAATGCTTTACGGCAGTCCCGCAAACATCGAGCGTTATTTTATACTCAATTTTTTGATGTATTTAGTTTTTAAGAGCAATAAAATGAATATAAAAAAAAAAAAAAACACACACACACACACACACACTTGTCTGTGTTTTCGTGGAGTACGGCTGCTTATGTAAAGTGTTCCTCGGAAACATCGATGAAATCTGTTTTCACTGCGAAAAAAATAAATCGTGTTAATAAAAGTGTATGCTGCGGGCGCGGCGCACCTAACAAAACAAACGGCGGTCACAACTGACTTACTGTGCGGCAAAACGCGGAGTATTTCAGTGGCGGTTGATGCCAATAGCTCTGGAGCGGGGAGTAGGTATTGGTGGTGTTGTGGTATTTGCAGCGTCAGCTTCGATTTTTTCCATTTTCGCGCGAAAAGTTGTAAATAAGTTTAGACACGTCTAGGCAAACAGACAGCATCAGGTGCACTCACTCTAAGAGCTGTTAGTAGTGCTGGAAACTGCAGCGGACAAACAGCTGCTCACCAAAAATTTGGGTGCTGCTGAGTTTTAGCAAAGACAGCAACCTAAACGCTAGAGTGCAGTTAGGGCTACTAAAAGTAGTGCATACTTTCGGGCTCGCTGAGTATTTGAGCTGAGCTTTCTAGTGTAAGTCTTTAGGCTTAACTGAAGCTTCCATACAGCAATAAACATCAGTTGTTGCCCACTACAGGCTTCTCGCCTTGGTAGTCGGTGCATGATGGAGGGTAGAAGGGAGGAAGAGCTGCAAGCCTTTGCGAGCCGCTCTGCATTGCAGCGATCACCGCCGCAACAGCAGGCAGGGCCACAGCAGAAGGCTTCAACTACACTGAAGGGCACTATCCAGCAGATAGGAGCAGCTCTTGAGGGCCTGACGGCTTTATTCGGGGGCCAGCGGCACATAACTGTGCCAATGAGAGAGGAGCTAGCCAGGATAGTTAAGCTTCACGAGGCGGCGGAGTTGCTCTGCAACCGCAGGGTCAGAAACTGCGAGGTGCAGACAACACCACACTTAAAAGTCGCCATAGCGAATGCCCCTCCAGGCAACAACACGCCTAAACGCTCCAGGGACGTTGCCCCTGAGCAAAGGAGGACTCCCCCAAAAAAATCTAGGCCCAATGGGCATAGTGAAGTGGGAGCAAAGAAGCAAAAGGCGCCACAGACAGCCTCGGCAGGGTCGAATCAGGCAGTGCAGCAGGCCAGAGCAGCGAACTGGACGGAGGTTAAGGGGCGCAAACAGCACCACAAACGACCAAGGAGAGACGCTATTACGGTTTCTAGAGTAGAAGGTTGTAGTTATGCTGACATGCTGAAAGTTGTCAGAACAGATCCGAGCCTTAAGCATCTTAGTGGGGATGTCCAGGGAATCAGAAAGACAGCAAAGGGCGATTTATTGCTGCAGCTGAGCAAGAAGCCCGAGCATAGTGCTGAGGTGCTCCAGGAGGCTGTTGGCAAGGCCTTGGGCGAACGCGCGGTGGTTAAAACCCTTACCGAGTCCGCGCAAATCGAGATCCGCGATCTAGACGAACTGGCGAGCAAGAGGAGCTAGTCGAGGCGATTAAGAATGCGCTGAAAGACAGCTCGCTCTCGATTGACGCCATAAAATCCCTGCGTCCAGCTTTCGGGGGCAGCAAAGAGCCACAGTCGTCCTCCCAGTTGCCAAGGCCAGAGCGCTGGTCGAGCTCGCCAAAATCCGCGTTGGATGGGTCGTCTGCCGTATCCGAGCTGTGGAGCAGCCAAAACGCTGCTTCAAATGCCTGGACTATGGGCACATCGCTGCTAACTGCAAAAGCGAATGCGACCTGAAAGGTGCTTGCTTCAGGTGCGGATTGATGGGTCACGCAGCTAAAAGCTGCGAAAAGCCACCAAAATGCAGTCTCTGCGTCCGCAAATGCGAAAAGCAGACGGATCATGCGGCGGGTAGCTTTAAGTGCCCATCATATCGCGAAGCTGTCCAAAAATGAAATGTTAAGATTTCTACAGCTAAACCTGAATCACTGCATAGCTGCTCAAGACCTACTAGAGCAGACAGCGAGAGAAAACTAATAGAGATAGCTTTCCTCAGCGAGCCCCATCACTGCATGACCTGCTGTCCCAGGTCATGGGCTACAGACACCAGTGGCAAAGCAGCGTTGTGGAAATGCGGCAACTCAGCGACTGCGCTTGCAGATGTCAAGTCTTGTAACGGGTTCGTGCGCGCACGATACGGCAGCATATGGATATATAGCTGCTACCTGGCCCCCAGCATGCAGATTAATGAATTCACGGAGGTGCTCGACGAACTAGCCGAGGACGTAAGAGGCCGGAAAGCCATCATAGCTGGCGACTTCAACGCATGGGCCATGGAATGGGGCAGCCTTACAACAAATGCCAGAGGTCGCACTCTACTGGAGATCTTCGCGACGCTGGACGTGGCTCTGCTCAACTCTGGCCACGAGTTCACATTTAGTAGAGCTGGACACGGCTCCATAATTGACCTTACATTCGTCGCTTCGTCCCTCTTTCGAGACGCAACATGGAGCATCAGCGAAAGCTATACGGGCAGCGATCACTCTGCGCTTCTATTTTCAATCGGCGAGCCATCTGGCAGGGCGCCAACTCTGTGGAGGGAAGGGTATCGCCTGGATACATTCAACCCGACAGCCTTCTCGGAGGGCATCCGGTCGTTGGGCACATCTGGGAACGCTGAGGCTAAAGCTTGCCAGATGACTAGCCAAATACAGAGCGCCTACAACGCTAGCATGCAGCGGCGCAAGCAGTTCACGCATCTCCAAGCGCCTATGTACTGGTGGAATGAGCAGATAAGCAACTTCCGGAGTATATGCGTACACGCGAGACGAAGCTATCAGCGGGCTCGTGGAAGGCCTACGTTCGCTGAAAAGCAGGCGGCTTACCAGGTGGCAAGACGGCAGCTGAAGAAGGCCATTCGGACTAGCAAGCGGGACTACTTCCTAGATCTATGCGACTCCGCCGAAGCTGACCCCTGGGGCAGAGCATACAAAACGGTAGTCAAAAGACTTTACGCTGGCAAACAAATGCAGCCCACGGATCGATTAGAGCTTAAGTCAATCGTGGAAGTGCTATTCCTAGATAGACTGAGCTCCATTCATGGTCGCGACTCTACATCAGCAAGCCAGGATGTGAGCAGCTCTGATGCAGCTCTAGTTACTGATGAGGAAGTTATGGCTGCAGCCAGGAAACTAAGACCCAACTCTGCCCCTGGCCCAGACGGGATTCCCAATAGGGCTCTAAAGCTGGCCATTGCTCTACAACCAGGGGCGTTTACTGAGTTATTTAATACATGTTTAACTCAAGAAACGTTCCCTGCAAGATGGAAGATACAGAACCTGGTATTGCTACCCAAGGCTGGAAAACCACCGGAGGAACCATCATCCTACAGACCAATTTGTCTCTTGGACACCTTCGGAAAGGTGTTCGAAAAATTGGTCTGTTCCAGGCTGGAGGCCGCAATCGCAAGCGCTGGCGGACTGTCCCCAAACCAATTTGGGTTCCGGAAAGCCATGTCGACGACGGATGCGTTGAGCAAAGTTGTTGGCCTCGCAACCACCGCCATACAAGGTACCAGATGGAAGCACGGGTCGAAGCAGTATTGCATCATAGCGACTCTAGATGTGAAGAATGCATTCAACACAGCTAGCTGGGATATGATACTAGATGCACTGGCACAATATAATATCCCTAAATATCTTAAAGAAATAATAAAGAGCTACTTCAGAGGAAGGACACTTATGTACAATACGAGTGAGGGAGTCCAAACTCACATAGTGTCAGCTGGAGTCCCCCAAGGATCAGTTCTGGGGCCTCTTCTATGGAATGCTATGTACGACGGCGTACTGCGCCTGGAGCTACCAGTGGGTGCGCACACCATTGGCTTTGCTGATGATGTCGCCGTCGTCGCCATAGGAAAGGAGCTGAAAGATACTGAGGATATGTGCAGCGCAAGTATCAGCCACATTCGAGACTGGTTGACAAAAGCCGGACTTGACCTAGCGGCCCACAAAACGGAGGTCGTCCTAGTCAGCAGTCGCAAGAAAGTGGAAACGGCCCATATAAAGATTGGCAACATCAGTATTGCGTCAAAGAGGGCGATTAAGTATCTTGCGGTCATGATTGACACCAGGTTGACCTTCCGTGAGCACTTGGAATACGTGCATAAAAAGTAGCCGATTCGTGTAGAGCACTCTCCCGAATCATGCTGAACACACGGGGACCAAAGCAACAACGACGCCTTCTTCTTATGAGCGTCTTGAGGTCCATCATCCTTTACGCAGCGCCAATCTGGTCAAGAGCAATGGCCACTCCCAGCTACAGTAGAGGTATTCGAGCCACCTATAGATTAAGCGCAATCCGAGTCAGCTGTTCATTCCGAACAGTCTCAGACGACGCTGCGCTTGTCATAGCCGGAATGCTTCCACTGGAGGATCTGGTCGCCGAAGTCGTGGAGCGCAGTACAAACGAACCTGTACGCGGCCCGCGTAATGCATCCAGGGCGAATAGCATTTCACGATGGCAGAGAAAATGGGACACCTCGACGAAAGGACGATGGACGCACTCGCTCATACCGCAGCTTGAACCATGGGTCAATCGTAAGCATGGCGAGATTAATTTCTATCTTTCACAGATTCTCTCTGGACACGGATGCTTCCGCAGCTATTTGAAGCGGTTTGGCCACGACGACTCAGATGAGTGTAACTGGTGTGGACAAGGAGTAGTGGAAGACGCTAACCACGCAATCTTCGAGTGTGGACGCTTCGACGAGGAGAGGAGTGCCCTCGAGGCATCAGCGGGCCGCTCTATCAGACGGGACAACGTGGTCGCGTTCATGCTGGAGTCTGAGGCAGCTTGGAACCAAATCAGTTCCTTCGCTGCTCTAATAATGGTGGAGCTTCGCAGAGTTGAGCGAAGCCGACAACTAGCAACTAACTAATGTTTAAAATAGCGCAAAATGCTTGCGAAGCAATGCTTTACGGCAGTCCCGCAAACATCGAGCGTTATTTTATACTCAATTTTTTGTTGTATTTAGTTTTTAAGAGCAATAAAATGAATATAAAAAAAAAAAAAACACACACACACACACACACACTTGTCTGTGTTTTCGTGGAGTACGGCTGCTTATGTAAAGTGTTCCTCGGAAACATCGATGAAATCTGTTTTCACTGCGAAAAAAATAAATCGTGTTAATAAAAGTGTATGCTGCGGGCGCGGCGCACCTAACAAAACAAACGGCGGTCACAACTGACTTACTGTGCGGCAAAACGCGGAGTATTTCAGTGGCGGTTGATGCCAATAGCTCTGGAGCGGGGAGTAGGTATTGGTGGTGTTGTGGTATTTGCAGCGTCAGCTTCGATTTTTCCATTTTCGCGCGAAAAGTTGTAAATAAGTTTAGACACGTCTAGGCAAACAGACAGCATCAGGTGCACTCACTCTAAGAGCTGTTAGTAGTGCTGGAAACTGCAGCGGACAAACAGCTGCTCACCAAAAATTTGGGTGCTGCTGAGTCTTAGCAAAGACAGCAACCTAAACGTTAGAGTGAAGTTAGAGCTACTGAAAGTAGTGCATACTTTCAAGCTCGCTGAGTATTTGAGCTGAGCTTTCTAGTGTAAGTCTTTAGGCTTAACTGAAGCTTCCATACAGCAATAAAAATCAGTTGTTGCTCACTACAGGCTTCTCGCCTTGGTAGTCGGTGCACGATGGAGGGTAGAAGGGAGGAAGAGCTGCAAGCCTTTGCGAGCCGCTCTGCATTGCAGCGATCACCGCCGCAACAGCAGGCAGGGCCACAGCAGAAGGCTTCAACTACACTGAAGGGCACTATCCAGCAGATAGGAGCAGCTCTTGAGGGCCTGACGGCTTTATTCGGGGGCCAGCGGCACATAACTGTGCCAATGAGAGAGGAGCTAGCCAGGATAGTTAAGCTTCACGAGGCGGCGGAGTTGCTCTGCAACCGCAGGGTCAGAAACTGCGAGGTGCAGACAACACCACACTTAAAAGTCGCCATAGCGAATGCCCCTCCAGGCAACAACACGCCTAAACGCTCCAGGGACGTTGCCCCTGAGCAAAGGAGGACTCCCCCAAAAAAATCTAGGCCCAATGGGCATAGTGAAGTGGGAGCAAAGAAGCAAAAGGCGCCACAGACAGCCTCGGCAGCGAACTGGACGGAGGTTAAGGGGCGCAAACAGCACCACAAACGACCAAGGACAGAGTAGAAGGTTGTAGCTATGCTGACATGCTGAAAGTTGTCAGAACAGACCCGATCCTCAAGCATCTTAGTGGGAATTTCCAGGGGATCAGGAAGACAACAAAGGGCGATTTATTGCTGCAGCTGAGCAAGAAGCCCGAGCATAGTGCTGAGGTGCTCCAGGAGGCTGTTGGCAAGGCCTTGGGCGAACGCGCGGTGGTTAAAACGCTTACCGAGTCCGCGCAAATCGAGATCCGCGATCTAGACGAACTGGCGAGCAAAGAGGAGCTAGTCGAGGCGATTAAGAATGCGCTGAAAGACAGCTCGCTCTCGATGGACGCCATAAAATCCCTGCGTCCAGCTTTCGGGGGGCAGCAAAGAGCCTCAGTCGTCCTCCCAGTTGCCAAGGCCAGAGCGCTGGTCGAGCTCGCCAAAATCCGCGTTGGATGGGTCGTCTGCCGTATCCGAGCTGTGGAGCAGCCAAAACGCTGCTTCAAATGCCTGGACTATGGGCACATCGCTGCTAACTGCAAAAGCGAATGCGACCTGAAAGGTGCTTGCTTCAGGTGCGGATTGATGGGTCACGCAGCTAAAAGCTGCGAAAAGCCACCAAAATGCAGTCTCTGCGTCCGCAAATGCGAAAAGCAGACGGATCATGCGGCGGGTAGCTTTAAGTGCCCATCATATCGCGAAGCTGTCCAAAAAATGAAATGTTAAGATTTCTACAGCTAAACCTGAATCACTGCATAGCTGCTCAAGACCTACTAGAGCAGACAGCGAGAGAAAACTAATAGAGATAGCTTTCCTCAGCGAACCCCATCACTGCATGACCTGCTGTCCCAGGTCATGGGCTACAGACACCAGTGGCAAAGCAGCGGCAACTCAGCGACTGCGCTTGCAGATGTCAAGTCTTGTAACGGGTTCGTGCGCGCACGATACGGCAGCATATGGATATATAGCTGCTACCTGGCCCCAGCATGCAGATTAATGAATTCACGGAGGTGCTCGACGAACTAGCCGAGGACGTAAGAGGCCGGAAAGCCATCATAGCTGGCGACTTCAACGCATGGGCCATGGAATGGGGCAGCCTTACAACAAATGCCAGAGGTCGCACTCTACTGGAGATCTTCGCGACGCTGGACGTGGCTCTGCTCAACTCTGGCCACGAGTTCAAATTTAGTAGAGCTGGACACGGCTCCATAATCGATCTTACATTCGTCGCTTCGTCGCTCTTTCGAGACGCAACATGGAGCATCAGCGAAAGCTATACGGGCAGCGATCACTCTGCGCTTCTATTCTCAATCGGCGAGCCATCTGGCAGGGCGCCAACTCTGTGGAGGGAAGGGTATCGCCTGGATACATTCAACCCGACAGCCTTCTCGGAGGGCATCCGGTCGCTGGGCACATCTGGGAACGCTGAGGCTAAAGCTTGCCAGATGACTAGCCAAATACAGAGCGCCTGCAACGCTAGCATGCAGCGGCGCAATCAGTTCACGCATCTCCAAGCGCCTATGTACTGGTGGAATGAGCAGATAAGCAACTTCCGGAGTATATGCGTACACGCGAGACGAAGCTATCAGCGGGCTCGTGGAAGGCCTACGTTCGCTGAAAAGCAGGCGGCTTACCAGGTGGCAAGACGGCAGCTGAAGAAGGCCATTCGGACTAGCAAGCGGGACTACTTCCTAGATCTATGCGACTCCGCCGAAGCTGACCCTGGATAGCTCCTCTCTTATTGGCGCTGGCCCCCGAATAAAGCCGTCAGGCCCTCAAGTGCTGCTCCTATCTGCTGTGGCCCTGCGTGCTGTTGCGGCGATGAATGCTGCAAAGCAGAGCGGCTCGCAAAGGGTTGCAGCTCTTCCTCCCTTCTACCCTCCATCGTGCACCGACTACCAAGGCGAGAAGCCTGTAGTGGGCAACAACTGATTTTTTGCTGTCTGGAAGCTTCAGTTAAGCCTTAAGACTTACACTAAAAAACTCAGCTCAAATACTCAGCGAGCCCGAAACTATGCACTACTTTCAGTAGCTCTAACTGCACTTTAGCGTTTAGGTTGCTGTCTTTGCTAAGACTCAGCAGCACACCAAATTTTTGGTGAGCAGCTGATTGTCCGCTGCAGTTTCCAGCACTACTAACAGCTCTTAGAGTGAGTGCACCTGATGCTGTCTGTTTGCCTAGACGTGTCTAAACTTATTTACAACTTTTCGCGCGAAAATGGAAAAAATCGAAGCTGACGCTGCAAATACCACAACACCACCAATACCTACTCCCCGCTCCAGAGCTATTGGCATCAACCGCCACTGAAATACTCCGCGTTTTGCCGCACAGTAAGTCAGTTGTGATTGCCGTTTGTATTGTTAGGTGCGCCGCGCCCGCAGCATACACGTTTATTAACACGACTTATTTTTTTCGCAGTGAAAACAGATTTCATCGATGTTTCCGAGGAACACTTTACATAAGCAGCCGTACTCCACGATAACACAACTCTCTCCTGCGTGCGCCTGTTTTTTTTTTTTTATATTCATTTTATTGCTCTTAAAAACTAAATACATCAAAAAATTGAGTATAAAATAACGCTCGATGTTTGCGGGACTGCCGTAAAGCATTGCTTCGCAAGCATTTTGCGCTATTTTAAACATTAGTTAGTTGCTAGTTGTCGGCTTCGCTCAACTCTGCGAAGCTCCACCATTATTAGAGCAGCGAAGGAACTGATTTGGTTCCAAGCTGCCTCAGACTCCAGCATGAACGCGACCACGTTGTCCCGTCTGATAGAGCGGCCCGCTGATGCCTCGAGGGCACTCCTCTCCTCGTCGAAGCGTCCACACTCGAAGATTGCGTGGTTAGCGTCTTCCACTACTCCTTGTCCACACCAGTTACACTCATCTGAGTCGTCGTGGCCAAACCGCTTCAAATAGCTGCGGAAGCATCCGTGTCCAGAGAGAATCTGTGAAAGATAGAAATTAATCTCGCCATGCTTACGATTGACCCATGGTTCAAGCTGCGGTATGAGCGAGTGAGTCCATCGCCCTTTCGTCGAGGTGTCCCATTTTCTCTGCCATCGTGAAATGCTATTCGCCCTGGATGCATTACGCGGGCCGCGTACAGGTTCGTTTGTACTGCGCTCCACGACTTCGGCGACCAGATCCTCCAGCGGAAGCATTCCGGATATGACAAGCGCAGCGTCGTCTGAGACTGTTCGGAATGAACAGCTGACTCGGATTGCGCTTAATCTATAGGTGGCTCGAATACCTCTACTGTAGCTGGGAGTGGCCATTGCTCTTGACCAGATTGGCGCTGCGTAAAGGATGATGGACCTCAAGACGCTCATAAGAAGAAGGCGTCGTTGTTGCTTTGGTCCCCGTGTGTTCAGCATGATACGGGAGAGTGCTCTACACGAATCGGCTGCTTTTTTATGCACGTATTCCAAGTGCTCACGGAAGGTCAACCAGGTGTCAATCATGACCGCAAGATACTTAATCGCCCTCTTTGACGCAATACTGATGTTGCCAATCTTTATATGGGCCGTTTCCACTTTCTTGCGACTGCTGACTAGGACGACCTCCGTTTTGTGGGCCGCTAGGTCAAGTCCGGCTTTTGTCAACCAGTCTCGAATGTGGCTGATACTTGCGCTGCACATATCCTCAGTATCTTTCAGCTCCTTTCCTATGGCGACGACGGCGACATCATCAGCAAAGCCAATGGTGTGCGCACCCACTGGTAGCTCCAGGCGCAGTACGCCGTCGTACATAGCATTCCATAGAAGAGTCCCCAGAACTGATCCTTGGGGACTCCAACTGACACTATGTGAGTTTGGACTCCCTCACTCGTATTGTACATAAGTGTCCTTCCTCTGAAGTAGCTCTTTATTATTTCTTTAAGATATTTAGGGATATTATATTGTGCCAGTGCATCTAGTATCATATCCCAGCTAGCTGTGTTGAATGCATTCTTCACATCTAGAGTCGCTATGATGCAATACTGCTTCGACCCGTGCTTCCATCTGGTACCTTGTATGGCGGTGGTTGCGAGGCCAACAACTTTGCTCAACGCATCCGTCGTCGACATGGCTTTCCGGAACCCAAATTGGTTTGGGGACAGGCCGCCAGCGCTTGCGATTGCGGCCTCCAGCCTGGAACAGACCAATTTTTCGAACACCTTTCCCAAGGTGTCCAAGAGACAAATTGGTCTGTAGGTTGATGGGTCCTCCGGTGGTTTTCCAGCCTTGGGTAGCAATACCAGGTTCTGTATCTTCCATCTTGCAGGGAACGTTTCTTGAGTTAAACATGTATTAAATAACTCAGTAAACGCCCCTGGTTGTAGAGCAATGGCCAGCTTTAGAGCCCTATTGGGAATCCCGTCTGGGCCAGGGGCAGAGTTGGGTCTTAGTTTCCTGGCTGCAGCCATAACTTCCTCATCAGTAGCTAGAGCTGCATCAGAGCTGCTCAAATCCTGGCTTGCTGATGTAGAGTCGCGACCATGAATGGAGCTCAGTCTATCTGGGAATAGCACTTCCACGATTGACTTAAGCTCTAATCGATCCGTGGGCTGCATTTGTTTGCCAGCGTAAAGTCTTTTGACTACCGTTTTGTATGCTCTGCCCCAGGGGTCAGCTTCGGCGGAGTCGCATAGATCTAGGAAGTAGTCCCGCTTGCTAGTCCGAATGGCCTTCTTCAGCTGCCGTCTTGCCACCTGGTAAGCCGCCTGCTTTTCAGCGAACGTAGGCCTTCCACGAGCCCGCTGATAGCTTCGTCTCGCGTGTACGCATATACTCCGGAAGTTGCTTATCTGCTCATTCCACCAGTACATAGGCGCTTGGAGATGCGTGAACTGATTGCGCCGCTGCATGCTAGCGTTGCAGGCGCTCTGTATTTGGCTAGTCATCTGGCAAGCTTTAGCCTCAGCGTTCCCAGATGTGCCCAGCGACCGGATGCCCTCCGAGAAGGCTGTCGGGTTGAATGTATCCAGGCGATACCCTTCCCTCCACAGAGTTGGCGCCCTGCCAGATGGCTCGCCGATTGAGAATAGAAGCGCAGAGTGATCGCTGCCCGTATAGCTTTCGCTGATGCTCCATGTTGCGTCTCGAAGAGGGACGAAGCGACGAATGTAAGATCGATTATGGAGCCGTGTCCAGCTCTACTAAATGTGAACTCGTGGCCAGAGTTGAGCAGAGCCACGTCCAGCGTCGCGAAGATCTCCAGTAGAGTGCGACCTCTGGCATTTGTTGTAAGGCTGCCCCATTCCATGGCCCATGCTTTGAAGTCGCCAGCTATGATGGCTTTCCGGCCTCTTACGTCCTCGGCTAGTTCGTCGAGCACCTCCGTGAATTCATTAATCTGCATGCTGGGGCCAGGTAGCAGCTATATATCCATATGCTGCCGTATCGTGCGCGCACGAACCCGTTACAAGACTTGACATCTGCAAGCGCAGTCGCTGAGTTGCCGCATTTCCACAACGCTGCTTTGCCACTGGTGTCTGTAGCCCATGACCTGGGACAGCAGGTCATGCAGTGATGGGGCTCGCTGAGGAAAGCTATCTCTATTAGTTTTCTCTCGCTGTCTGCTCTAGTAGGTCTTGAGCAGCTATGCAGTGATTCAGGTTTAGCTGTAGAAATCTTAACATTTCATTTTTGGACAGCTTCGCGATATGATGGGCACTTAAAGCTACCCGCCGCATGATCCGTCTGCTTTTCGCATTTGCGGACGCAGAGACTGCATTTTGGTGGCTTTTCGCAGCTTTTAGCTGCGTGACCCATCAATCCGCACCTGAAGCAAGCACCTTTCAGGTCGCATTCGCTTTTGCAGTTAGCAGCGATGTGCCCATAGTCCAGGCATTTGAAGCAGCGTTTTGGCTGCTCCACAGCTCGGATACGGCAGACGACCCATCCAACGCGGATTTTGGAGAGCTCGACCAGCGCTCTGGCCTTGGCAACTGGGAGGACGATTGTGGCTCTTTGCTGCCCCCGAAAGCTGGACGCAGGGATTTTATGGCGTCCATCGAGAGCGAGCTGTCTTTCAGCGCATTCTTAATCGCCTCGACTAGCTCCTCTTTGCTCGCCAGTTCGTCTAGATCGCGGATCTCGATTTGCGCGGACTCGGTAAGGGTTTTAACCACCGCGCGTTCGCCCAAGGCCTTGCCAACAGCCTCCTGGAGCACCTCAGCACTATGCTCGGGCTTCTTGCTCAGCTGCAGCAATAAATCGCCCTTTGCTGTCTTTCTGATTCCCTGGACATCCCCACTAAGATGCTTAAGGCTCGGATCTGTTCTGACAACTTTCAGCATGTCAGCATAACTACAACCTTCTACTCCAGAAACCGTAATAGCGTCTGTCCTTGGTCGTTTGTGGTGCTGTTTGCGCCCTTAACCTCCGTCCAGTTCGCTGCTCTGGCCTGCTGCACTGCCTGATTCGACCCTGCCGAGGCTGTCTGTGGCGCCTTTTGCTTCTTTGCTCCCACTTCACTATGCCCATTGGGCCTAGATTTTTTTGGGGGAGTCCTCCTTTGCTCAGGGGCAACGTCCCTGGATCGTTTAGGCGTGTTGTTGCCTGGAGGGGCATTCGCTATGGCGACTTTTAAGTGTGGTGTTGTCTGCACCTCGCAGTTTCTGACCCTGCGGTTGCAGAGCAACTCCGCCGCCTCGTGAAGCTTAACTATCCTGGCTAGCTCCTCTCTCATTGGCACAGTTATGTGCCGCTGGCCCCCAATAAAGCCGTCAGGCCCTCAAGAGCTGCTCCTATCTGCTGGATAGTGCCCTTCAGTGTAGTTGAAGCCTTCTGCTGTGGCCCTGCCTGCTGTTGCGGCGGTGATCGCTGCAATGCAGAGCGGCTCGCAAAGGCTTGCAGCTCTTCCTCCCTTCTACCCTCCATCGTGCACCGACTACCAAGGCGAGAAGTCTGTAGTGAGCAACAACTGATTTTTATTGCTGTATGGAAGCTTCAGTTAAGCCAAAAGACTTACACTAGAAAGCTCAGCTCAAATACTCAGCGAGCCCGAAAGTATGCACTACTTTCAGTAGCTCTAACTTCACTCTAACGTTTAGGTTGCTGTCTTTGCTAAGACTCAGCAGCACCCAAATTTTTGTGAGCAGCTGTTTGTCCGCTGCAGTTTCCAGCACTACTAACAGCTCTTAGAGTGAGTGCACCTGATGCTGTTTGTTTGCCTAGACGTGTCTAAACTTTTTACAACTTTTCGCGCGAAAATGAAAAAATCGAAGCTGACGCTACTAATACCACAACACCACCAATACCTACTCCCGCTCCAGAGCTATTGGCATCAACCGCCACTGAAATACTCCGCGTTTTGCCGCACAGTAAGTCAGTTGTGACCGCCGTTTGTATTGTTAGGTGCGCCGCGCCCGCAGCATACACTTTTATTAACACGATTTATTTTTTCCGAGGAACACTTTACATAAGCAGCCGTACTCCACGAAAACACAACTCTCCTGTCTGTGTGTGTGTGTGTGTGTGTGTGTGTGTGTGTGTGTGTGTATGTGTTGCTTGTAATGAATATACATATACATATGTTTTATAAAAGAAACGGAGAATGCACGGAATAGCGGTTCTTCGCAGGGTTTAGGGTATACTCTAGTCGAGCGGTCTCGACTAGAGTTTTCTTACTTGTTTTATTTACACACATTTTAAATTTTTGTAGGCTTGCTTATTGCACCAGCAAAATAATTAGAAGTTATGCTCTAAATACACAATACATTTATTCGTTCCCCTTCTTCTGGTCAGCTGATCATCAAAAGTTGACCTAGTTCTTCGTTTACCCACTTTCTTAAAGGGTAAACGGTCCCTTATTTCAAGGGCCGACAATCGCTGGACAAGCCGTCTAAAGCTTGTGCAGCGACACTTAGCTGAAAGTAGTTATGTTTTTGTGCATGTTTCTGTATGTCTTATTTTCTTCTTTTCTAATCTGTTTCCCTTTTTTTATTGACACAACCGAGCATAAGCATGCGAATCTTTTTTTTCTCTTATTTTATTAATCCATTCAAACATGCGCGTCTAGAGTTTCAGTTCGCCTTTTTTACCCCTCCCGACAGCAATAATAGCCGAATCTAGCGCGTGCACTGTCAACTCTAGGGTTTTTGGCCATCCACGTAATCTTCATGTAGGTGATACGTTACACAGCGTCCAACAGATTTGGTGGCACAGCCATAGTAGTCCACAAATCCATCCAACACACCCAGATAAACCAAACCGTTCTTTTTGCTTCCATCGGTGTAGAAATAGAATTTAAAGCAAAATTTGAATTATTTTAATAACAACCTCAACACAACCAACGTTGTGTCCGTTTTTGCGGACTTAACCCAATTAAGCACATCCATTGCATAACAAACCAATCTAACTACCTACCAACAACAGACACAAACTCCATAGCCCAAATATTTGGTCAACACTGGGCAGACCAATCGAAAGACAATAACTTTAATCAAAACTTCATTACAAATATATATTTAGTTCAGTGTTTTTTTTTCGGTATACATATGTATATATATAGCAAAGTAATTTTCAAATACCTCTATATAACGAAAATAAAATAAGACAAAGTAAACGATTTTACTAATGAGTTCCTATAGCGAATCAACATTATATAACATTATTATAACGAAAAATTTTCTGGTTCCCCTTAGATTTGCTATATCGATGTTTCTCTGTATATTGCGATCTTTTTACAACAAACAAAATAAATACGAAGACCGTTTGCGCTGAGTCGTTTTTGGTTTACTGTCTTTTGCTGAGTCTCATTGTGGGAGCGTTTCTCGTTTTGCTCTTTACGCACTGCTCATTGAAAGACCAACGAAAAGAGCTTAACAGAATGCAGAAATCAAGACAGCAAGGGTTTCGTGCTCATAGCGAGAGAGTATGAACTTTTTCGGTTGCGCTCGCAACGAGAGCGCAAGAAAACAAACGGTCGACAGTTATTTACAAGCTATGAATTTATTGCACAGAACTTAGAATCATAAGCGAAACTTAGACACAAGAGGAACTGTAAACACAAAACGTAAGTGAAGTACGAAAAAATCTAAAAAGGCAAGCAAACATCATAAACCACGATAACAGTACACTGGCAGAAACCGGATTGATAATAATAACATTTGAAATACATAAATTACCTGAAGCTATAAAAATTAGCTACGAAACCGTACGTGTGAGACCATACATACTCCTTCCACTACGATGCAAGAACTGTCTTCGCTTTGGACACCCTACAGCGATATGCAGGAGTCTAGAAATATGCAAAATCTCGAGCCCACTCGACCCCAAATGCCCAACGTTCCTGAAGCAGCAAGAACTAACAGCAATAAAAACCACCGAAAAAGTCGATCACGAAACAGGCCAGAACATTTATAACAATAGACACACTCAACAGCTGAAAAACACCTACGATAAAACACTTGCGTATTTAACACCACATACAACAACAACACACACCAACACATCATTCAAGACCCAACACACACAAAGCAGCACACCGCTACCCACCGCCCACCGTTTTGAGAAATGCTAAAAATTGTACAATGGAACATGAAAGGATATACAAACAACTACAATGAACTTTTAATAAATTACAAGATTTACAACAATACAGCCTCCAACCGTTTTGGGAATGAAAATAAATATATTTTCAACATACATCCCTCCCAACAAAACACTTTCAACTACGACCTTAAGCGAACAGTTTGAACGACAAAGCAAAATACGAATCAAAAAATTTTAGGTGATTTCAACAGCCGACATAACAGCTGATTATCACCGGCGGACAACAAAAGAGGCAGAGTCCTAGGCAAATTCACTATGCTAACCAACACACTTTCCCACACATCTCCTTATGCTCTTCCCAACTCACCTCCGTTACTAACTGAAAAATAATTGACGACCTTCATGGTAGCGATCACTTTCAATCCTAATCTCCCTATTCCCAAAACCACAAACAACAAATTTCTCTCGTTCCTTTTACAAAATAAAGAAGCCAACCGGTCACTCTTCACAAAATAACCACTGACATAAACGAACTCACACCAAAAAGCAGTAACTTATTGATGTTACTGAAGCTGCAATAATTAACAAAATAATCCTACAAGCGGCCCATCACAGCATACCACAAACAGTCCCACACCACAACAATAGAAACACTCCCTGGTGGAATAAGACCCTAACTGAACTGAGAACACATAAATTTTAAACATGGCTGATCGTTGTGCGCATCAAACCTGTATGAATTCATTCTCGGCACTCACCAGCTCTATTTGTTCGCTGTTGTGAGGTTCGGCTGTGCATTTGCGCTCCCACTTGCGCTGATCGTTGTGCGCATCAAACGTTTATGAGTGCATGCTCGTCACTCACCGGCTCTATTTGTTCGCTGTTGTGAAGTTCGGCTGTGCGTCTGAGCTCCCACTTGCGCTGATCGTTGTGCGCATCCAACGTGTATGAGTGCAGGTTCGACACTCACGATCGAACAGTGAATGGTTGTCTTAGCTAAATAATTTACAGGTCTCTGATACAATCGTAAGTAGCACTTCATGTACAACTAGCTAACATAAAAACTAGATTATAGACAGAACGCAGTGGACAGTATTCTGTAATTATTTAGCTTACATTATAATTCGGGTTTAGTTGAAATTTGTTTCAATTGAATAATATTTTTGAGAATCATGACTGGTAAGCGAGGAAAGAATCGGTCTATGGACCAGTCATTATCACCGCGAATTGAAATCCTGCTGAATGCGTATAAAAACGTTACAAACGATATAACGAGTATCAACAAATCATTGAAAGACTACACAACATTGGTAGAGCCGTTTGAAATCAAATGTCGTTTAGAAATATTGAACCAATATATATAAAACGCGTCTAAAATACAGCAAGAGCTGGACGACATTAATTCAGATTGAGTGCCTCGATCATCATTAGAGGAATGGTGTGTGTCAACCAAGGCCCTACTAATGACAGTCAACCAAAACCGGAAAGTCATGCCAACTCGAACATGATTAGCTCCGTGTCACACACAAGATATCTACTTAAACTTAAATTACCAAAACTTAGTGGAGAGTATTCCGAATACAAGAACTTTATAGGTCTGTTGGAGAATTTAGTTGACAATGATCCAGCTCTGTCAAACATAGAAAAGTTCAATCATTTGTTGTCGTGCCTAGGCTTACCAAGTAACAGACGATAATTACCCAAAAGCTTTGAAGGCTTTAAAAACAGTGTATGACAACCAATGTCTTATATTTTTTAATAGCATCTCCAAGCTGTTTGAACTACCAGTATGTCTGCACCATCAGCATCATCTTTGCGCAAGATGATTGATTCGTTGAGTGCCATTTATGAATCGCTGTTATCGCTAGGATCTGATAAAGAGATTTCCAATGCCAATGTTGATACATTTAGTAATGAGCAAGGTAGACACTGGCACACGCTCAAGATGGGAAGAGAACTTAGACTACAACAAACTTCCATTGTGGAATGATTGTGAAGTTGCTTTAAATAGACGCTATTAATATTTGACAACTGAAGAAGCCGGCACAGGTCGTATAACACCTCATGACAGTGGTAAAGAGGTGGAAAAACGTATTTAGCCGCTCCTCTTCTAAGTCAGCTCCAAGTCAATAAGTGTGTTTTTGCAACTCTAATGACCATTCAGTCTTATTCGTCATTCGCAGAAATACCTTGCCAGAATCGATTCAAATTCGCGAAGGGTTAGCCGCTTTTATAAACTGCTTGCGTAGCCACTTGTAAATCAGCTCACTGTCGTGTTTGCTATAAGATCCATCATTCCATGATACATAGGTATACTTCGGAAGATCTTCAGGCTGCATGAACGGCTATTCCAGTAGTTCCAAGGCCCATTGTGTCACAGTTTTCGGCTGTGAACCACGCACGTATCGCCTCTGACCAAGTTCTCCTGGCAACGACTGTTGTCAGAGAAAAAGACCAATCAGGATCGTATCAGTTAGCTAGAGCCCTCTTAGACTCCGGCTCTTAGGTAAACTTTATCACTGTGAAGTTAGCTAAGCAATTAAAATTGAAGAGGCAAAAAGGGCCATTCAATTACTGGGTATGGCTAACTGTCAGTCAGTTGTAAGTCACAGTGTCCAAACATCAATAGCCTCACGAACGGACGACACACAAATCATTACTGATTTTGGTATCCTCCGGTCCATATCGTCATACCAACCTGAGAAACTTACTGAGAAGATCACTGTGCCTGATAGCGTGTAGTTAGCTGATCCTCAGATCCACAAGCTACAACGCATTGATATGCTTCTCGGTACCAATATCTTTTTGATGTATTAAGGGAAGGCCGAATAAAGGGAGCTAGCAACAGTCCAACACTCAAACTTACAGCTTGGAGGTTACAGGTTGGATAGTGTCTGGTCGTTGTCAAACGAAGGAAATAGCCGCCCGTTCGGACGATATCTATGTAGACTCGATCGTTCGAAAGTTTTGGGAGTTAGAAGATAAGCCTAATACAAGTATTTTAAACGTTTAAACCCCAGAACAACAGATGTACGAGAAGTCCTTTGTAGAGACTTTTCGCCAAACCACCTCGGGTCGGCTCAGAGTGTCAAGTCTAGTCCGCACCGTCTAGGTATGTCATATGATATAGCCAAACGACGGTTTTTGGCTATAGAGAGAAGAATGTGCAAAGATGATGACATTCGGCCCATGTACATCGACTAAGACCGCACAGCTCGTCAACGAAGCTCCGGGTAGTGTTCGATGCCTCTAAAATGTACCGTCAAATAGAATTAGATGAGTCTCAGGGCAACTTTCAACAAATTACAAATTTTTGGTTTAAATACAGTAACGTATGGGACTGCTACTGCGCCATTCTTAGCAGTTCGATGCCTAAAGTATCTGAGTGAATTACACGCTTCCACTCACCCAGCTGCTGCTAGGTCCTTAACTCACGATTTTTATGTCGATGATTTGTTGACAGGATCAGACAGCGCTGATCCGCGATTTAATCGCAATTCTTCAAGGTTTTGGCTTCCATCTTACAAAATGGTCGTCCAACTGGAAGTAACTGCAGCTCTATCAGCAGAGGACAACATTGTCATTGGTCATCAAGAAGACACAAAGACCTTAGGATTAATTTGGAATCCGAAGGATGACGTGTTCAGATACGCAATGGAACCTCCAAGAGATTCGAATCCTACCAAGCGATGCGTTTTATTGTTTGTGGCACGATTATACGATCCCTTAGATTGGCTAAGTCCGATCGTAACTCGTACAAAGGTCCTGATACCGGAAATGTGGTTGAACAAGCTTGGATGGGATGGCCAATTACCTGCTCAAATGATACAAGAGTTGGAAGCAGTGACCAACTGTTTTTCAAAGTTAAGTGCTTTGTGCACTCCTCGTTACGTAGGCACGCTTAAAGCAAGAGGCCGTCAGTCCACGGCATTGCTCATGCGTCAACAAGAGCCTACGGTTGTTGTCCATATGTACGAGTGCAAACAGTTGATGGTATCACTGTCAGGTTGCTGACCGCCTAGTCAAAAGTAGCCCCACTAAAAACGAAGTCAGTGCCGCGGTTTGAACTGTGTGCTGCGGAATTATTAGCTACAGTGTGGGATGCGGTAAAGAACTTACTCGTCTGTCCATTAGACAAAGTTGCTTTTTGGTCAAACTCCGAAGTTGTTATTCATTGGCTGCAAATACACTCATCAAATTAGAACACATTTGTTTCCAATCAAGTAGCAACCATTCAGGAGTTGACAGCCAAAGTCTCCTGGCGTCATGTCCCAACAAAAGACAGTTCGGCAAACATAGTGTCTCGGGGATGTTCAGTTGAAGAACTTCGCTATTCAATTTGGTTTCCCGGACCACCAGTCTTACAACATTCAGAAGAATTGTGGCCAGCAAACCCACATATTAAGCTGTCGAAGGAATTGAAGTCGTTAAAGAGGCGAAGAGCTGCCTTTACTGCGGTTGCGGTTGAGGAGATCGTGAATTCCATTACGCCCTTAATTAAAGCTACATATTCATTTACGGATCCGCATAATCTTTTACATGTTCCGCTTCATCAGTGGAAGGAGCGAGAAACATGTCTCTTTAATTCCTTCAGCTTCTGAATTAAGTTTCGCTTTTATTGCAGCAGTATCTGTGATGCACGATACAGAATTCACTCAAGAAATTGACAAAATAAAAAGTCCACAGTTTTGCAACCGGCTCTTCAAAAACTGACACCATTCCTGCACTCTTATAAGCATGGCAAGCGTATCTTGTGGTTGGTGCGGGTAGGAGGTCGTTTGACGAAGGCGCCATTAGCGCATAATGCCAAGTTCCCTTGCTGTTGCCTAAAAGTAGCAATTTGTCACACTTTATTTAGAGCATTTGCATCGCTTTGAGATCAGCGGAGTGGACTTTTGTGGTCCAATCTTAGTTTCGCTGGGGATTCGAGGCAAAGCGCCCGTAATAATGGAAGCTTGTCAGGAAGCTATACTGCGACAATGCCACCAACTTCGTGGGTGCGGCGCGCACGTTGGCAGACCTTGTGGCCAATTTCAGCGTTAGCTCAGCTTTGACCCTTTGAGATCAGCGAAGTGGACTTTTGTGGCCCAATCTTAGTTTCGCTGTGGATTCGGGGCAAAGCGCTCGTTATAATGGAAGCTTGTCAGGAAGCTATACTGCGACAATGCCACCAACTTCGTGGGTGCGGCGCGCACGTTGGCAGACCTTGTGGCCAATTTCAGCGTTAGCTCAGCTTTGATCAAGCGTATGCTGCGGAACGGGGAATGAAGTTTGTTTTCATTCCCCACGAGCACTGCATTTCGGTGGCCTGTGGGAAGCAGCGGTGAAGTCGGCGAAAGGCCGGTTGCTCAAGTCAATTGGCAGCGCAGTGCTGCGCCAGTAATAGTTGGCAACGGTGCTCGTCGAGTTGGAGGCCATCCTCAATTGGCGGCCGATCGTCGCTCCCAGCAGCAACCCAAGCGATAACGAGGTGCTCACTCCGGCTCATCTGCTGGCCGGCGCAACGCCCAAACGCACCTCTCCTCGTGAGAGGGGCAACGCTCCGCCTCAGCAGTGGATGCTCGGCGTGGTGACCGAAGCGATACCCGGCGGAGATGATAGGGTGCGTGTGTTGGTCACAAAGACCAAATCGGGCACATATCAACGCCTAATTCACCGCATTGCACCCTTGCCTATTGCTTACGTTAGTTTAAGTGTAAATTGAAGTTGAAGCCTTGCAGCTTTTCAATGCGGCCGATGTTCAGTCATTTGACTGGGCATAATATTATGCAACAGATATATATAAGTGCATGGAATTAATTAGGCTACTGTAAAGAGCAGCCCAAGAGCGAGGAGAGCGGGAGCGAGTGCTCTCGCTAGCTGTTCGGGTCCCTGTACTAGCTCTCTGCCCACAAGCTTAAGTTTGGAGTTATAATAAAGCAGTACTAAAAAGACTACGTTGTTGGCAAGCTGCTGGTTGAAGACCTCAAGTTCCTTTTTTTTAAGAACGGTGTATATTACGAGCCCTTTTGTCAGGACAGGTGTTAAATCTAATATCCTATCCGAACAATGGTTCAGCATCTCGTGATGTCGAGATAGTTGCTGTTAAACTAACTTTTAAGTCTTGCTCCGTTTTTATTACTTGTTCATATACTCCCCCCTCTTCTGACGTTCAAGTTAATTCGCAACAAATGAGTTGCATTAAAGAAATTTATGCACATGTAAAGGATGATAATTTCTTTTTGGTGTTCAGTGACTTTAATATACCGAACACTTCTTGGATCTCTAATCCTAGTTCAAGTTCCCTTATTCCTACAATTGATCATTTTTTTCTTGGATGAATTACTTTCTATTTCTATGTCTCAGATGAATTCAATCACAAATCATCTGAATCGATTGCTTGATCTGGTTTTTATTAATGATGACTCATGCATTAATGTTTCTAGATCACCCCCTTTTTGTTTACCTGAGGATATTTACCATTCTACATTGGAGGAATCTCTGTCCCGAAGCACTCCTCCAATTTGTGAACCTACTCCATCAAAACGTCGTTGTTATAATATGTAAGTGGAATTTTGCTGTGCCTAACCAACTGATTAGTGCAACAGATTGGCCTAAATTATATGATTCAGTTGATGTTAATTGTGCAACAACTATTTTCTATAAAATTTTAAACTCTCTTATTGATGAGTGTGTTCTTATGTGTCTCCCTGTGCATTTTTCTATAAACCTCCATGGTTTACTCAGACGCTTTCTAATTTAAGAAACATTCCATAGCCAAGTCGAATTTTAACATTTTAAATTCCCGTTGATCTGAGAATTATCTTATGCGTTGCAAAAGGTAGTTCGCTCGTGACCCTAAAAATGTTTGTTCCTTTGTAAATTTGAAACGTAAGTCTTCTAGTTTACCTTCAACTTTTTATTCCTGAACCCATTGAAAATGGGAAATCAGGGTATAATGTTTTGTTGAAATGTATGTAACAGGCAGAAGGAGGCGTGGCAGACTCTATAAAGTATATATATTCTTGATCAGGGTGACAAGCCGAGTTTATATAGCCATGTCCGTCTGTCCGTCCGTCTGTCCGTATGTATGAACGCTTCGTTCTCAGAACCTATAAGAGCTAGAGACTTGAAATTTTTTATGTAGGTCCGTGAATAGCACGAAAAGATCGAGTTTGTTAAAAAAAGTCGATAACTATTTTAGTTTTAATGTTATCGATTAAAAACATTATCGAATGTTCGTTTTAAAATTATATCTCCCACGTCTTTATAGCTAGAGTCCCCAATTTCTTTTGTAAGTTTTATATTTATTTTATCTAATTTTGATTTCTGTTAAATTTTGGATACCGGCTCCAAATTTTCCCAAATATTTAAATTGAGGTTAGTTGCACTCAAAGCCAGTAAATGAATGGGCTTACATTTTTAAAAATTGGAAAAAATTTAATAAAATATGTTGAACATAAGCTGAAATTTTCATTCAAATTCATTAATTCGCGCAGAAGTTATTAAACAAAACATTTGGCCAATCGGCCGACCACGTGACCAGCAGCGCAAAGCAAATTGTTTTCCTATGCATGGGCACACACACACACATTGAGCTGCGTGCATCTAGCAAATTCTAAAACCCACAAGTTTTAGTGTACTTATGTCCAATAGATGGCGCTATGATTTGCTAATTATCAGCTGTTCAATAAATCGAAACAGGGATGGCGCTTTCTATCGAACCATAGATGGCGCTATTGGCTAAGCAATTGAAAATGAATTGAATTTAGTTTTCTTTAAGTTTATACGAAATGCAAATTATGCAGTATTTAAAAAACGCAGATAGCACGCTGTATTGTAATATTATTTGCAGATCATAACTAGATAGTGATTCTGTCACATTGGTTGCTTTTGTCTTGCTCTTCTTTTGACATAAAGGTGATCTTACGCAGCGTTCGAATTAATAGTATTCATATTTTTCTTATCTCTTATGTCTACCGTTTGAATAAATATCTCATATTTTTTTCATCGTTTAAAGAATAAAATTCTCTTTAAGACAAAACACATTGGTATGCGTTATCTTTAGTATAGTGTGTTCAACATTGCACGTTGCAAAAAAAATATGCACATAATAAACTACGATTATATTGCAAATTTGCAATACTGTTATGCGAAAATAGTGTTTGCAATCAATATTCTGATTTGTCCGTAAAGTTTTGTCATTGAGTGCGTCTTCAGTAGCAATAAAATATAATTTTATGTGTCCGAGTGAATAATACAAACGCCTCGTGCGAAAGTGATCGTGGCTTCAATTTAGCGAAAAACATTTAAATTAAACATTTAAATATAGTGTCTTTTTTCGCGCCGAACGACAAAACGGCATTCAAGAATTTCGTTGCCAATTGCATACCTGTTTGTGTGAATGCCGTCTGATAGGCGCGTCGCGTAACGGAAACCTTTGTGTGCGTCTATTTCGGGTTTTCCCATTGGGAAATTCCCAAAGAAATGACCTGCGTGATCATAAACAGCGTATTTTCCAACTCTGGACCTCAAACCGCAAGTTATACATTTTATTATCGTAGTCTTTTTCAAGACTTTAACAACAAATTGAACCCTTTATACAAATTTTTACAAATCTTTACATATATACATATATAGTCAATAAGTTTATGATATACATTTATATATATAAGTAATTTCATATCTATAGATTTATAAATATATAGATTATAAATATTAATTTATGTTAAATATTTGAACAACCATAATTTAATTTTTTTAAAGTATCGTAGAGGTTGTTTGTATTACGGTAATTAATTTTTAAAGAATATTAAAATGCCTAGGACTACGAGAATTTCGGCTTCTAATAGGTCTCAGAGACAACGAAGCAGGAATTTGTTAAATAGGTCAAAAGCTGAATATTCTGAGCAGGAGAGAGTTAATAATGTAGAGTCTAAACGAGAGCGTAGACAAAATGAAGAGTTTAGCCAAAATGAGCGAAGTAGAAATAGACAGCGAAACCAAGTTCGTAGAAATAATACTTTAAATAGAATTTCTGATCAAAGCCAAAATACCCTTCTTCGAGCTACATTACGCACAAATTCTCAGACTAGGCAGATAGAGCAGCAACAAGACACTTCGCGTCGATCGGTACGCAGACAAGATGTAGATTATAGGCAGCAGGAGCAATTAGCTAACACTTCGCGCCGATCTACGCGCAGACAAGACTCAGCTTATAGAGCAAATGAGCAACGACAGAATACTGAGGACCACTCGACTAGACGAGCCAATCCTTCTGTTAGGCAACAGGAGCAATTGGCTGACACTTCGCGTCGATCGAGACGTCGACAAGACCCAGTTTACCGGGCAAACGAACAAAGACAGAATACTGTTCGGCGAGATCGCCACAGACAAGACATTGGACACCGCCTTTTAGAAAGAGCTAGGGATAGAAACTTAAGATCGCAGATAAGAGACGATCCGATTCGTAGAATCGTTGAGAGCACGTAATACAAGTGCAAGGCGAAGTGCTCGCATTCAAGCACGACAGGAAGTGTTCGACGCCAATAGGAACGTATCACAGCAAGTTAGCCAATATCGTAGCAATGTTAACAATAGGGTAGCTGAGAATAGGCGTAATGCAAACAGGAATAGGATGGAGCGTTCTCATACGCTTTCTCAAAATAGATCCCAACATAATTCTATTAGTCTTGATGGTCTTATAGCTGCATTTAATACGACGGTTAAGCAGGGACCTGATCAGGTTTGCATTAGCTGCAAAGGTTTGTGGTTTCCACATCAAGTGGACAAAATTTCACGTGAGGCTATTGAGAGTAAGTTTAGTGTAGAAGTAGCTTCAGATATTTTATATCTAACTTCTAGATTTCCTTCAGAAAATAATAAATATAACTTCTGCAAAACATGTAGCCACAGTATTAAGTTAGGCAAAAAACCAAAATCTTCGATTACAAATGGCTTAGATTTTCCGGATCTTCCGAATTGTTTAAAGGGCTTAACGCCGCTAGAGGAAAGGCTTATCTCCCCACGCCTTCCTTTCATGATAATCAAGTCTTTAGGGTATGGCCGCCAAAATGCAGTGGTCAATGTACCTATTCCTGTTGCCAATATTGTAACGTCTCTTCCAAGAGCGTTTAACGAAGCTGAGGTTGTTCAGATACATCTGAAGCGTAGGATGGAATATAGCCATGATTTCATGACTGAAACCATCAGGCCATCAAAAGTAGCTGATGCAATTAGATTTTTAGTCGACACTGAGCTTTACAGGAAGCACCAGGTTACTGTTAATGAACAGTGGCTGGCTTCCTTTTCGTCTGACGAAATTCCATTCGTTGCATCAGCTGAGGACAGGGACTTAGTGTCTGAATTAGTGCAAAGATCTGCTCAAGCCTCAACAAACGAGCAGGACAGTAGAGAGTCAGAAGACATCAACCCAGGAGGGCAGGAAACACTCTTAGAAAATGTCCCAGTAGAAAATATCGCTCTACAAAGGATAGTTATAGCACCTGGAGAAGGTCAGCGACCCTTAGATATGATCGAAGATTGCGATTCTGAGGAGCTGGCCTTTCCAACTATCTTTGCAGGCGTTAAAAGAAAGTGCAAGGAAAGTTTTACAACCATAGTTAGGTCCGAGCTTAGAAATTTTGATAGAAGAGGTTGTAGAACAGATAAATTATTTCTTAACTTTAACAAGTTAGAAATGATAAATATTAGGAACAATACGTCGATTTGCTTGCGAAAGCACAGCGCCACTCACGGCATTACTGCAGCAAACGCTCTTAATGAGGAGCAAATAGACCAATTAGTTCGCCATGATGATGGCTATAGAGTTCTGAAAGGTATTAGGACTTCGCCTGCTCACTGGGAAGCAGAAAAGAAGAAGGTTATGGCAATGATTAGGCAGTTTGGTCTTCCGACCTTCTTTATCACATTTTCGGCAGCAGAAACTAGGTGGACGGAGCTTTTAGTTATACTTTCTAGAAATGTAGACAATATAGAAATTTCGGAAGAAGCAGCCGGCTGCTTAAGTTTTGAGAACAAAGCCCGTCTAATTAGAGCCGATCCTGTCACTTGTGCTAGGTATTTTGATTTTCGGTATAGGCAGGTTTTAAAACTAATGAAGAAGGATAACGGTGTTTTTGGTAGTCATTATGTTGTTAGGTTTTATTGGCGAGTTGAGTTCCAGCAAAGAGGCTCTCCTCATATTCATGGCATGTTTTGGCTGAAAGATGGCCTAGGCTTGACTCGACTGATGAGTCAAGCATTGTTAGAGTGAAGACTTTTATTGATCAGTTTATCACAACTGACACTGATTGTCCGGATGTGGCTCCATATTTGGAGTATCAAATCCACAATCACGGCCACTCATGTAGGCGAGAAGTTAGGGCACGAAAAATTTGTAGATTCGGTATTCCATACCCTCCTATGCCCCAAACAGAAATTTTGTTTCCTTTTGAAGAGAATGCTCAAAATATAGATGAGCATAGTAGAAATTTTCAAAAAATTCAGGGCTTCTTGGAAACAACGTTTGATCGTGAAACCATAGATTCGCTTAGTGATTTTAATAGCTTTTTGTCCCACGATCAACTTAACCTTAGTTATGAGTTATATATTAATGCTCTTAGATCTAGCATCAAGAAGCCCAAGATATTATTAAAGCGATTATTCGCAGCAATAAATCTTAACGCTTACAATAAACATCTTCTCCAACTGCAGCGAGCTAATATAGATATTCAGTTCATATTAGATCCCTACGCTTGTTGCAGTTATGTCGTTAATTATATTAACAAGTCTCAGAGAGGGATTTCCAAACTAATGCGTGAAGCAGTTAGTGAGATTAGTAGGGGCAATGTAACGATAAAACAAAAGTTACAACACATAGGACACAAATTTATTTCGGGCACTGAAATATCTGCCCAAGAAACCGTTTACTGCTGTTTAGGTATGCACTTGTCCGAAAGCAGTAACTCAGAGGTATATATAAATACTTCATTGCCGGAGCATCGGGTTAGGATGCTTAAGAGTAGACAACAGTTTGAAAATTTACCCGATATCTGTAGAGCCCTACAGATATATTTCTATTAGGGCTCTTAGAGCATTACGTTCAGCGTCCTGACGCTTTAGATAGTTTATGCCTGGCTGATTTCTCTGCTTTTTATAGTTATAGCAAACAGCATGGTGGAGCTCGCCAAGCAATAGAACATAATGACCCAGAAACACCAAATACAGATTCATTAGTTTTTGCACTTCGCAATGGTAGTGGTTTCGTTAGAAAGAGACGCACTCCCAGTATTATTAGGTATAGGAGATTTAATATTAATACTGAGAGAAGCCAATACTTTAGGGAATTAGTTATGTTATATGTCCCATGGAGAGACGAGGAGGCAGAATTAGTGAATAGAGACTGCGAATTGTTTTGTGTTCAGAATCAGGAGTTAGTTGAGACAAACCGTAGGAAGTACAATAGCTTAGATGATAGTGAGCTTCAGAATGCTCTTAACAACGCAGTACAGGATGAGAATGAGGGCAATATTGAGAATAGAGAGGTAGTTGACGATAGGTTTAGAGTGTTAGGGTTGCCAGAAATAGATCCTAGATTTAATGTCTTAAACATTAATGGAAATGATGAGAATCAGGAAGAGAATGCCACTGTCCGACTAATAAAGCTTCCTGCTTTGCTTTCGTCCGATAGAATACAGGATATTGTTAGGTCATTAAATTTAAAGCAGAAGACTTACTTTACACATGTATTGCACAATGTGAAAAGTAAGTCAACATTTATGAATTCGTTGGAGGTGGTGCTGGTGTCGGAAAGAGTCGACTGATCACCTCCATTTTTCAAGCATTATCCCATATATTTAACAGTAGGCCTGGGACTAATGATTCAGCAAAAATTTTACTCTGTGCCCCAACAGGTAAAGCTGCTTTCGGAATTAGTGGTTCAACACTACATTCCATGTTCTCTCCATCAGTTAACCAATCTGGTTCTGATTTGAGAGCTTTAAGTAATGACTTAGTCAATAGTTTGCATTCAAGGTTAATAGACCTTAAACTAATTATTATAGATGAAATATCTATGGTAGGCTCAAAAATGTTTTCTCAGTTGGACTCCCGTCTAAAACAAATTTTCAAAAATACTTCTCCATTTGGTGGTATTTCTGTCATAGTATTTGGGGATTTACGACAGTTATCACCAGTAGGCGATCGTTGGATTTTCGAATCCAACTCTCACGATCCCTACAGTGCAATATACGCTTCTTCGCTCTGGGACCTCTTTAAGTATTTTGAGCTCACAAAAATAATGCGACAGCGGGAGGACCAAACGTTTGCTTCTGCTTTAAATAATATGGCATCGGGAAATATGACACCCGATGATATTAGCCTTATCCGTTCCCGCATTTGTCAGCCATCGGATGTGCCCGATGATGCTATTCATCTGCTTAGCACAAATGCGGCAACGGATAACTACAACAATATAAAGCTTAACGCTATTGCAACGGATCCATTTACTTCCTTTGCAGAAGATTATATTAAAGCTACTCATTTAAATGCAGCGAATAGGGAAAGAATTTTAGAAGTCGTGAGTAGCTTTAGGTCGTCCGAAACTCAGGGACTATGTAAGTCCCTTCTATTAAAAACAACTGCCAAATATATGATTACGGTCAATGTAGATACTGAGGATGGGTTAGTTAATGGGGCAACAGGCATTTTGATGCAAATAGATTTCGATGCATCCAACGCCCCAAATGTTTTATGGATGCAATTTCCAGAGGATAGTGTAGGAGTACTTGCTCGCTCAAAGTGTACGCATCGTACAGAATCTTCGTGGACCCCATTCAAAAAATAGTTCGAAATTTCCAATATAGGAAAAATGAGCAAGTTTCCATTGACCGTAGGCAGTTTCCTGTTGTGCCTGCAGAAGGTATAACTATTCACAAAAGCCAGGGAGCTACGTATAGCAAAGTGGTGGTCCACACTTGCTCCCGAATGCAGCGAGCCGCATTATACGTAGCTTGTAGTAGAGCAACAACTGCTTCGGGGTTGTTCATAATAAGAGATTTTCTTCCGCCTAAGCCTCCCAAAAATGATGATAAGGTCCAAACCCAAATAGTCCGATTGCGCACTGAAAAGTTACTTAGATCACATTATGATCACCTACTTGACAGTTCCGCTCTAGATATTTTCTTCCATAACACACAAAGCATTAACTGTCATATTGAAGATATTAGATCAGACAGATTAATGCTTCAGTCGTCCGTTCTATGTTTCGTTGAAGCGTCTACTTACGCTAACGAAAATGTAAATATTCCTGGGTTTAGCATTGTTGTCCGTCTTGATTGCGAGGTAATACCTAACGCAAGACGACCAAATAGGGGGATCATCATTTATGTTAGGGATAGCATTTTTAATAATGTATCAAGCTGCTTTAGTGTTAGGAAAGTAAGTGGATCGTCAGTGTTTGAATATGCTGTATTTAGGTATAAATCGTTAAGCTTTGTAGTTGTATATAAAAGTCCGTCGTATCCAGTCCGATTGTTTAATACCGAATTCGAGGATCTATTTCAGCAATATCCATTTTTGACAGAGAATTGTCTTATTTTAGGAGATTTTAATTTGTGTTTGAGCAAGTTTGACTCGGCTAGGGATTTATATAGCGAATTAGTTAGGAGAAGCTTCAGAAGCCTATTAGATTTGAAAACGCCGACAACCAATTGTGATTCGCACATTGATTGGGCGTTTTCAAATATATCCACAGAATGTATCAGTGCTAGGACTTTTGAGACAGTTTACAGTTACCACAGTGGCATTTCTGTTAGTATTCAGGATAGGGAATTTTAATTTAAGTATTTATATATATGTACATTAAGTTATAATACACATTTTTCATGTAAATATTTTAAATATGTAAATAAGTTTCATATTAAATAATTGTTTTGTTGTTAAATATATATTTTATTTAAATATATTTTAAATTTTTTCTTAACAGAATAAATGAGTTTTTTTATTTCTTGGTTCAGGGTATCCCATTCAGGGTATAAAAATGTCATATAAAAAATGATGACAAGATTGAAATGAGCAAACGGAAAAAATATGTTCAAGAAAAGTTTTGGAACGAAATGGGTCTACGGATAAGCATGCCAAAGCAGAATGGAAGCGGAAAAAACAATGATGGTAATACGGCAAGGAGAGCTTTTGCCAGTACTAAGCTACTGGCATCAATTACCAACTTCAGCGAAGATCTTTTCAATAAATTTCACGTCATTTTAATCGCCATTTCTTCCAACTTCTACATAAATTCGGAAAATTTTCGCTCATTTTGTGAAACAACTTTTTAGCATTTTTCACTTTTTCAGCCCCTGTGGGCTACTGGGGCGTGAAAAGTCTTTCGCTGTCGGTTGCGTCCGACTGCAACGTTCTTACTTGTTTGTATAAAAAGGCAGATTGTCACATTCAAGGAATCGGATAATACTATGACTGATACTATTCACAGAGCTTTACATTCTTCAGATCCATTGTAGTCGAGTGTTTGTCGAAAGGAAAGGAAAGAAATTAATAAAAAAACCCTTCCAAAAGAGATTTTAAGCCTTTTGAATCTTCCGTCTTCAGCTGCAAATGAAAATGAATCGCAGTGCAATTCTGATAACGATGAGGATATTTATAATATTGAGTTGGATGAAGAAGATAATAGCATTTAAAAATAAGTAAGTTATTAAATATAACAGGAAATAATATATATATGTTCTAGTTTTATTATCAATCTGTTTTGAGGGCGGCAAGAGTGGGCTTGGTCGCACTTTTTGTGTACACATAAATAATACCATACCAATAAAATACGCGAAGTTTCAACCATGTAATTCAAATTTTCGACTTTTTGCCAAAAAAAGCGTCATCTGGACCATAGTGCATTGAGGGTAAATGGCTCGACTAGAGTTTTCTTACTTGTTTTTTTCAGGTAGTTTTTAAATAGTGAGAGGTTTTGCTAGCATGTGTTACAAAAATATGTCAATGGTTGGTTTTGTTTTCATTTTTTCTTATTTTGGATTTATAGATTTTTTGTAAACGTGTGGTAATTAGTGTATTACCATTGTTTCGTAGGACTTTGTGTTTAGAAAATCTTGGTGTTCATTTATTTCTTCGATTTTCTTTTCTGTATATGGTATCATTAGTGGACAATGGTTTTGAGTTTTCCTGTCCGCGTTGAGTTTGTCTAGTCTGTTTTTAGTATTAATTTGTAGTATTCTTTTACTTCGTCGTATAATTTTGATTGGTAAGTGTTTAACTTTTGTAAATATTCGTGTTCAGTGTCATATTTGATTGTTTCCTTAAATATGTGGGTACGTCCAGTAAAAAGTTCGAAAGGTGTGAATTTTGTGGATGAATGTATAAGTTAACACATCCGGCTTGACATAGGTCATCGGCCTAAATTCTGCATGGGCAGCAAACCTGCAACTATATTTCTGCTTCCCATGCAATCGCTTCTCCGCTGACAACGCTACACGCGCGGACGTCGCGACGAACTTGATCCATGCAGCATAATTGCTGACACAGCGATTATAGGTCAGGGCTAGCTTAGCGTAAGAACATTTTGTACTTTTAGCTTTAGTCTTTTACGAACAATAAACGGAATCGGTCGATTTTAATTATCTTATTCTTAGCGACATCGCGCAAGTAAAGAACAATATTAACTTATAGCATTACTGTATGTAAGGAGTGTTTCTGACAGAGTTTCATCGTGATTGTTATTTTGTTTGTTCCTCTTTTTATATGGGAAATCAGGGTATAATGTTTTTGTTGAAATGTATGTAACAGGCAGAAGGAGGCGTGGCAGACCCCGTAAAGTATATATATTCTTGATCAGGGTGACAAGCCGAGTTGATATAGCCATGTCCGTCTGTCCGTCCGTCCGTACGTCCGTCCGTCTGTCCGCATGTATGAACGCGTCGTTCTCAGAACCTACAAGAGCTAGAGACTTGAAATTTTTTTGGAGGTTCGTGTATAGCACGATTCGATAGAGTTTGCTTCAAATAGTCGGTAACTATCATCGTTTTAATGTTATCGATTAAAAACCGATATCTTCATTTAGTTATAAAACTATATTAAATTCATCTTTATTGCTAGTCTTCAAATTTTGCATTTAGTGTTACGCAATTTCTGTTTTTATTAAATTTTGGATGCCACGCCCCTTTGCCTCAAATTACTAAAGCACGAAGCTGCTGAGTTATAATGCCCAGTTAGCAGATTGTGTGCTTGTGCGTGCGTCTGTGTGTGTTCTTGTGCGTGCGTCGTGTGTGTGTATGTATTGCTTGCTACATACAAAAGTAACGGAGAATGTTCTTAGGTTCTTAGGAATCGTTGGTTCCGGGGATCTCTTAGGCGATCAGTCTCGACTAGCGCACTCTTAATTGTTTTTCTTAAGTCTATCAATTCTTACAATGATCATGATTCCTCTGATCTTTTTGCTGATTTCTTCCAATCAACTTACTCATCTGTTGATCCCTTGCAAACTTCTTACCCTTATTATATCTCTTCTACAAATACTATTCACGCTACCAATATTTTCCTTGAATCTCTGATTTCAACCATTCAGTCAATGAAATCTTCCTACTCGCCTGGAGCTGATAATATTCCTAGTTGTATTATAAAGCAATGCTGAAACTCCCTTCAGCTACCTTTCCCAAAGATTTTTAACTTATCTCTGGAAACCTCTGTGTTCCCGTCTATTTGGAAAGAGTCTTTCATTATCCCTCTATATAAAAAGGTTGGAGATCTGACATTTCTAATTACAGGGTATTGCCAAACTATCTGCTATACTAAAGTTATTTGAAACAAGTAAGAAAACTCTAGTCGGGGTCCCGACTAGAAGATACCCTAAACCCCGCGCTATCTGCGTTCTTAAAAATACTGCATAATTAAACACACAGAAAACTAAATTCAAATTATTTTCAATTGTTTAGCCAATAGCGCCATATATGGTTCGATAGAATATCGCCATCCATGTTTCGATTTATTGAACAGCTGATAATTAGCAAATCATGGTGCCATCTATTGAAATATGTAAACTAAAACTTGCGGGTTTTAGAATTTGCTAGATGCACGCAGTTCAATGTGTATGTGTGTATGTGTGCACATGTATAGGAAGACTGTTTGCTTTACGTTGTTGGTCACGTATTTGGCCGATTGGCCAAATGTTTTGTTTAATAACTTCTGCGCGAATTAATGGATTTGAATGAAATTTTCAGCTTATGATCAACATATTTTATTAGATTTCTTTAAATTTTTAAAAATGCAAGCAAGGTACTCTAGCTATAAAGACGTGTGAGATATAATTTTATAACTAACGTTCGATAACGTTTTTAATTGATAACCCTAAAGTAAAAATAGTTATCGACTTTTTTAACAAACTCGATCTTTTCGTGCTATTCACGGACCTACATACAAAATTTCAAGTCTCTAGCTCTTATAGATTCTGAGAACGACGCGTTCATACATACGAACAGACGGAAAAGTGTATGTATGTAACCGGCAGAAAGAGACGTGGCAGACCCCATAAAGATATATATTCTTGATCAGGGTGACAAGCCGAGTTGATATAATGGCTATATCAACTCAGCTTGTCTCCCTGATCAAGAATATATATACTTTATGGGGTCTGCCACGCCTCCTTCTCCCTGTTACATACATTTCAACAAAAACATTATACCCTGATTTCCCATTTTCAATGGGTTCAGCGTATAAAAATGCAAATGCAGTTTCCAAAT
>CAUIUS010000225.1:0-13840 GCA_961210405.1 Drosophila mercatorum | reverse complement strand
CGGTAGCCGCTTGTAAATCAGCTAACTGTCGTGTCCTCTAAGCCCCATCATTCCATGCTACATAGGTACACTTTGGAGGCTCATCAGGCTGCCTCAACGGCTATCCCAGTAGTTCCGAGGCCCATTGCGTCACAGTTTTCGGCTGTGAACCACGCGAGTAGCGCCTCTGACCAAGTTCTCCTGGCAACGCCTGTAAAACCAAGCAGGATCGTAACAGTTAGCTAGAGCCCTCTTAGACTCCGGCTCTTAGGTAAACTTTATCACTGAGGAGTTAGCTAAGCAATTAAAATTGAAGAGGCAAAAGTCAGTCACTGTGTTCATACATCACGAACGGACGACACACAAATCATGACTGATTTTGGTATCCTCCGGTCCATATCGTCATACCAACCTGAGAAACTTACTGAGAAGATCACTGTGCCTGAGAGCGTGTAGTTAGCTGATCCTCAGTTTCACAAGGCACAACGCATTGATATGCTTCCGGTACCAATATTTTTTTGATGTATTAAGGGAAGGTCGAATAAAGGGAGCTAGCAACAGTCCAACACTCCAACTTACAGCCTTTGGTTGGATAGTGTCGGTCGCTGTCGAACGAAGGAAATAGCCGCCCGTTCCTCAACTTTAATGAGCGTTGTAAAGACGAGATCTATGTAGACTCGATCGTTCGAAAGTTCTGGGAGTTAGAAGATAAACCTAATACAATTAATTCAAACTTGTATACACCAGAATGAAAAGTCCTTTATAGAGACTATTCGTCAAACCACCTCGGGTCGGCTCAGAGTGTCGTTGCCATTTAAATCTAGTCCGCACAGTCTAGGTATGACATATGACATAGCCAAACGACGACTTATGGCTCTGGAGAGAAGAATGTTCAAAGAAGATGACATTCGGCCCATGTACATTGACTTCATGAAGGAATACTTGACCTTGGGTCAAATGAGTCCGACAGATAATCACATTCCAGAGAGCCGCATTATTTCATTCCGTACCAATGCGTGCTAAGACCGCACAGCTCGTCAACGAAGCTCCGGGTAGTGTTCGATGCCTCTAGCAAATCGTTTTCAGTTGTCGCTGAATGATCTACTCATGGTGGGTCCGACCATTCAGCCTCAGTTGTGGGAAACGTTGCTACGCCTTCGACTTCGCCCTTGGCTGCAACCGCAGACATAGCTAAAAGATACCGTCAAATAGAATTAGACGAGTTCCAGCGCAACTTTCAACTTGTTGTGTGAAGAAAAAAACTCACTGATCCGTTACAATTTTTTCGTTTAAATACAGTAACGTATGGGACAGCTACAGCCCCATTCTTAGCAGTTCGATGTCTAAAGTATCTGAGTGAATTACACGCTTCCACTCACCTAGCTGCTGCTAGGCCCTTAGCTCACGACTTTATGTCGATGATTTGTTGACAGGATCAGACAGCGCTGAGGAGTTATGCTTGTTGAACCGTGATTTAATCGCAATTTTTCAAGGGTTTGGGATCCATCTTACAAAATGGTCGTCCAACTGTAAGCAACTTGCAGCTTAATCAGCAGAGGACAATTGTCATTGGTCATCAAGAAGACACAATATGGAATCCGAAGGCTGACGTGTTCAGATATGCAATGGAACCTCCAAGAGATTCGAATCCCACCAAGCGATGCGTTCTATTGTTTGTGGCACGATTATACGATCCCTTAGGTTTGCTAAGTCCGATCGTAACTCGTGCAAAGGTCCTCATACAGAAAGTGTGGTTGGATAAGCTTGAATGGGATGACCAATTACCTGCCCAAATTATACAAGAGTTGAAGCAGTGACCAGCTGTTTTTCAGAGTTAAATTCTTTGTGCATACCTCGTTACGTAGGCTCGCTTAAAGCAAGAGGCTGACAAGTCCATGGCTTTGCTGATGCATCAACAAGAGCCTACGGTTGTTGTCTATACGTACTAGAGCAAACAGTTGATGGTATCACTATCAGGTTGCTAACCGCCAAGTCCAAAGTAGCCCCACTGAAAACGAGAATTCCATTGTTATATAATCGCTAACTTTATTTCTTGCGATAATTTTATTTCCATGTTAAAATAAACATTTCGATACTGTTATGCGCAAGGTCACTACTTTTCGTACTTCATCATTTACAATGACTTCATGTACGTTGGGCTTGGATACATTTTTATGACTTTGCCTTGGCAAATGTTCATTTTCGATGTAAAGATTTTTTCTTGTCTACTTTGTTGCCTAGTAGTGATTTTCAAGACTGGATTTTGAAGTTCTTTCAATTCTTTTAAATGTATTTGTGCATTAGACAATAAGTAATGTGAATATTTATAATTTCTTCCATTTCAGGTAGCTTGTTGGACTTAATGGGAGTATATCGTCAGTGTCCTCAGTTGGTAAGTCTTTGTTAGTTTGTGTATATGATTATGATATTTATTATTTATTTGTAAGGTTTTAGCAGCAATTGAAATTACAGCTGACTTAAATTTTAAAGCATTGGCCCTGGGGCCTTCGGCTTGCTTACATATTTAAATATATACATATATTTATATATTTATATTAAGTTATACATTTTACTATTTTTAAGGATTTGATTAGCTTATATATATTTTCTTTTGAGGGGTTTGAAGGATAGACATGGGACAGTTGTTTTGGAAGATTAGGTTTTAAGGTCTGATGTAGCGGGACAGACGAATATGTGTTGGATGGTGTGGTCTGTGTAGTGTAGCAGTTTGGGCATGGAAGGATTTTATCGGGATTAAAATGAATTTGTTTTGAGAATAATGTGTGTCCTAGTCTGGGTCGTATTATTTTAGTTTGCTGTGTAGTAATGTTTTGTATGCTTTGGTTGTAATAAAGTTTTTTTTTTGTTCTATTGTGGGTATTTTTGGGTTTGGGAAAGAAAGTTGGGGATGGGGGGTTGAGCGGAGTTCCCCGAGTGATGTGCGGATTGCGGCGTTGAAAGCGGTTTTTAGTTTATTGAGGATTGATTTAGGGCGTGTCCATAGATAAAAAGTGCGTAGTCTATTTTTGCTATAAGGGTGTATGAGTTTCAATTGAATTTAGGGCTTGCTAGGCATTTAATAACATTAAGTTTTTTATTTGGGGCTGGTAGGATTTTTTTTATGTGTGAGTCCCACCTGTATTTATTGTTAATTGTTAGTCCTAGGATTTTTAGATTGCGGACTGAGGGGAGGGGGGGGTGTTGTTGCAGGATAGGGGCAGGTGCAATTGTGCTTACGGCAGAAAATGGAGGTGTTGGCATTTTTTCGATATAGAGTGTTTCCCAGAATATAAGCACCACTCGTGAATTTTATAAAAGAGGTTGTCCAAGTTATTTTTTTCTTTTTTTTTGATTTAACAATCAATCAGGGATTATTAAAAAAAGTCGTCAGCGCAGGCGCTGAAGTGTTTTTTTTTGGAGGGATATGATGTTGGAGAGTTTATTGTAGCAATAAGGAAGAGGATAAGGGATATTGGTGAACCTTGGGGGATGCCATTATGTAGTGGATATGGGGAGCTTTTTTTTTTTTTTTTATTTTTTTTTTTTACGGTTTTACATAAAACTTTTTATGAAATTGAAAATTTTTTTGGGCCGTTTTTCCATTTGATTAATTCCTCAACTATTGAGTGCACGCCAACTCTGTCGAAGGCCTTTAATAAGTCAAGGGCAATGACGGAGGTGTCCCTTTTAGTTTTTAGCGATCTGGTTAGCAGGTGCTCGGCATAGAGCAGACCGTCTGAAACTGATTTTCCGCGCTTGAAACCTGTTTGGTTGGGGTGAATGATGTTGTTTTCCGTTGCATAAAACCAAAAGGCGCTTCGCAATTTTTTTTTCCAGCGTTTTGGATAAGCAGCAATTCAGGGAAATTGGTCTGTAGCTATTAAGTAATGTTTTATTTGTGTTTTTTAAGGACAGGAATGACTAAGCTGGTTTTGTAGGATTGGGGGGTGAAGCTATTAAATATTGTGTTGGTTAGGTTGGTTATTCTATTTTTCAATGGGTGGGAGGTGTTTTTGATCATTGGGGAGGGGTATTCGGTTGGGGGCCGGTGTTGTTCCTTTAAGGGAGTGTAATGCTGATAGCCAATTCCCGTTGACTAATTGGTGATTCGATTGCTTGTGCCGTCGAACTGGGTTTTATAGTTAGGGGGATTTGTCTGGGTATTTGTTTGTAGTGTATGTTTGGCTAAAGTTGTTGTCTTTGGATTGGTTTGACCAGTGTTGCCCAAAGAGATGGGCTATGTGAGTAGTATCTGTCGTGGGGAAGTTGTTGGTTGTGTCTTAAGCAGTGTATGTTTTTATTATACTATTTCACGTAGTGATATAGTATATTGGTTTTGTGCAAAGTCCGTTTGTCCACACTATTGAAGCTAGAGACTTGAAATTTGAAATATATACTCGTGTATACCCCCGTCTGATAAAGTGTCAAGATTTTTTCCCCATACGCCCACTAGGGGGGTGGCAAATCGGGAAAAAGGGAAATTTTTCCGTATCTCAGAAACACTACTTTAGAAGAGCTAGAGAGGAGATTTTAACTGAACAGTCACGTCGACATCCCAAATCAAAAAATTATGGCGGATATATCACGCCCATTGGGGGGGTGGCAAATCGGGTCAAAAATTTTTAAAGTTGAAAGCTATAACGCCCAAAGGCACGTTGATTACTGTTATGATCCTACAAAGATCACCTAAAAAAAAATATGGCCACGCCCACTAGGGGGGGCAAATCGGTTCTGAAAATATAGTGATTTTACTAATTTTTAAAATTTTTGAGCACTATTGATGCTAGAGACTTGAGACTTGATATATATACGGGGTAAATCCCACAATCGAAAAGCTAGGCGGATATATATGCCCTCAGGGGCGTGGAAACTAATATTATCTTATATCTCCTACAGTTTTGGGTTAGAAGCTTCAAAATTGGTTTAATTACTGGGGCCTTTATCGTTTCCCCCAAAAATTATTGTTAGCCCCAAAAAGGGGGCATGCCCTATAATTTTCGCTTTTTTCGAGTGTAAGCATCCAAACTTTACAGTTATATTCCTGAACGCCCACTCTATGAGCATCCCAAAAAAATAGTGTATACGTTCATTGGGGGTGGAAACCCCAAACTTTATCGCCCGTGGACACTTTTATCAGTTATATCTTCCACAGTTTTGGGCGAAGCTTAAAAATTGGATTTTAAAGTTACTGGGGTCACCTCATTGATTACCCAAAAATTATTGTTACCCCCCAAAAAGGGGGCATGCCGTAAAAAAATCCCCTTTAATTTTCGCTTTTTTTCATTGGATCCAAACTTTACAGTTATATTCCGAACGCCCATCGCACACAAAAAAAAATTATTGGTCTACGGCCACTGAGGGCGTGGAAATCAAAACGAAACATCTGCAGTTTTGAGCCAATAACGCGCCAAATAATTATTTTGTGGCCTTTGACCGTCTTTGATTCGTCAAATTATATATATATGTTTAAAAAATATTTTATTAATACAAAATAATAAATAAAGAAAATAAAACAAAAATATCAACATGACCGCAACGGGGTTCGAGCACACACAGTTACGCTAGCCAACGAACTTAAATCACTTTTTTCAGAGTTGCCACTCTCCCCTTTTTTGAGAGATGCCATCTTTTGATTTAGGGCGTTTTTTTAAGGAAAGGGGTTCAAGTTCGATCCTAATTAAAAACTGTCGGGCCACCTCCAATAAAAGTTTTAATCGGCAGCAATTTTACGGCGACAGAGGGGGTTTAAGGTTAAATTTAAAAAAAATAAAGTGATAGATGGCCCTGTGGGCTGCTGGGGCGGAAATAATTTTCTGTCGGTTGCGTCCGACTGCAACGTTTTTGCATCGCAGTGGTAGTGGTATTTTGGTCTCACCCGTACGGTTTCGTAAATTTTTTATAATTTGGGGAATTTATGTTTTTCAAATGTAATTATTATTAGTCCAGTTTCTGCCAGTGTACTATTATCGTTGTTTATTTGTTTGCTTGCCTTTTTAGAATTTTACGCACTTCACTTCGTTTTGTGTTTTCAATTTAGTTGTATTTCATTTTCGCTTATGTTTCTAAATTAAATTACAGTAAATTACCCCTTTTACTAGTGTTTAGTTTTTTGTGTTCTGTTGTGGTGATATCCATTTTGTCATTTTATTAAGTTTCATTAATTTATAAGCTTGTAATTTTGTTTTTTTTTTTTAATAAAAAGGGGGCCCGTTTTTTTTTTTTGCAAGATTCCACTTCCTCCCAAGTATGATCTATTGTTTTTTTAATCACGAAAGGTGATACCTTTTCGAATGATTCGTTTCATTTCTTTTTATCACTTTTTTTTTGTTTCTTTACTTCTGTGTTGTAGATTTTGCGTTTGTCTGGTGGTTCGTGCATGGTTGTTTTTTTTGGGCGCAAGCCCGATGTAACTTTTGTGTCGTGTGTTTTTTTTTGGTTTTTTTTTTGTTTTGTTTTGCTTGCTTTTGTATTTAGTATTTGCTTTTGTGCGTTTGCCGATAATCTTTTGTTTTTGCGTTTCGAAGCGGGTTTGGTGCAGCACGTCTTATTTCCCGAGATGTTGAAGGATACCGTATGATATTATATTTCAAAATGATTACCCAGAATGGCGGATGCTCAATAGGTACGGTTGGACTTGATGGCAGCATATCGCCAATCTACCCGTCAGTTGGAAAATCTTTGTTCCCCTTTCGTGTAATCTTATTAATGTAAATATTTCATTTTTCATTCATAAATTAGCTCCGGAATAGTGGAGCTCAACACCTCGTCTGGACGTGGAGCAGATCGTGCCGGCATCAGGATGGTCCCTTAGTCATCTGATACATTTTTTCCCGATGTTTTTTGTTTGCGTATTCTTATATTAGCCAAAAGTTAATATTACTATGTTCATCCATTTCTGGTAGCTTGGTTTGGGCGATGCGAGCATTTCGTCAGTGTCCTCGTCAGTTAATAAGTCTTTGTTCGCGTGTGTGTATGTTTATTAATGTAAATTTTATTCAGCACCAGCACAGTTCGTCTGGAGTGGAGTAGATCGGGGGGCATCCGGATGGTGGCCGTTAGTTTTGATATATATTTTTTTTTAGATAAATTTTTTTTTTCGTATTCTTATTCTTATATTAAATTAAAATTACTATTTTCTTCCATTTGAGGTAGCTTTTGGGGTGTAACAGGCAGAAGGAGGCGTGGCAGACCCCATAAAGTATATATATTCTTGATCAGGATGACAAGCGGAGTTGAGATAGCCATGTCCGTCTGTCCGTCTGTCCGTCCGTCTGTCCGTCTGTCCGTATGTATGAACGGTCGTTCTCGAACCTACAAGAGCTAGAGACTTAAAATTTTTTTATGTAGGTTCCTGTATAGCACGAAAAGATCGAGTTTGTTTCAGAAATTCGATAACTTTTATCGTTTTATTGTTATCGTTTAAAAAACGAAAATCTAAATTAAGCTATAAAATTCTATCTAAATCATCTTTCTAGCTAGAGTCTTCAAATTTTGCATTTAGTGTTATGTAACCCTTACGCAATTTCGGTTTTTTTTAAAATTTTGGGTGCCACGCCCCTTCGCCTCAAATTTGTAACTCCCGATATCAAATACTAGAGACTTGTGCTTTGGCACAAAACATACATATGGATGATCACCCCCAACAAGTTTGATCAAAATCGTTCGTCTAAAAAAAAGTTATTAAACATTTAATTTCCCATAACATTGCCATGCAAAGAGCCAAAGAACAGCTGACGCATCGACTTGCGCTTGTGTATGCGTGCGCCTGTGTATGTGTGTGTGTATGTTTTGCTTGTTTCAGATAATTTTTTTGTTTTCGTATTCTTATTCTTATATTAAAGTTAATATTACTATTTTCTTCCATTTGAGGTAGTTTGGGGTTGGACCTCATGTCAGCATATCGCCAGTGTCCTCGTCGTTAATAAGTCTTTGTTCGCTTGTGTGTATGTTTATTAATGTAAATTTTACGGTTTACCGTGCATAAATAAGCGCTGGAATAGCGGATTCCCACAACTCGTCTGAACGTGGGAGTAGATCGTGGGGGCATTAAGATGGTGGCCCTTAGTCGTCTGTATGGTTTTCCATTGTGAATATTACTTTTTTTCTTCCATTTCAGGTAGCGTGGTTGGACTTGATGATAGTATTTTATTTTTATTTATTAAATATTTAATTGACATAAAGCGAGTGCCAACTTAAGCATAAGCCAAAACTATTTTTTTTATATATATATATATATATATATATATATATATATATATATATATATATATATATATATATATATATATATATATATATATATATATATATATATATACAGACATGTTCAAAAGTATTTGAGCAACATAATTTTTTTCACTTTGCACTTTAGCGGCGGGTTGTTGTTGTTGTTAGTCTGATGTGCAAAAAAAATGCATACCGTTAGAAAGGTCGGTCTGTCTAGAAGCATATGAAAGAAGAAGTGATAAAAAAAACGGCACATACGACAAAAACCCAAAACAAAAGAAAAATTGCTCATCTCTTTTTAAAATTATTTGGGGCACATTTTATGCGTGTCATAATTATTTGAGCAGTGCAAAAAATAGCATTTATTCTGTGATTGGCTTCCGCAAAGTGTAGTTTAGCGTTAATTTCTTTGCTATTGTCTCGAAAAAAAGGAAAAATTCCAACAGATTAGTCGAGGTTGATCGATTACGAACAAAGCCATTTTGGGAATGGCGAAATAATTGATTTCCCAAAAATGTTAAAGGGGAAGTTATTTTTTTTAAAATAATTTTGGAATCCCCGATAGCTTGGCAATCCCCCTGTACAAATGTCAGACCTCCCACCTTTTTTATAGAGGGATAATGAAAGACACTTTCCAAATGAGGGAACACAGGGGTTTTCCCAAATTTTTTGGGGCAAGTAAGGGAAAATAAGGTATTCACAACTAGAATGGGAGTAGGATGATTTCATTGACCGAATGGTTGAAATCAGAGAATAAAGGAAAAGAAAAGGGCAATAATATTTGTAGAAGAAATATAAAAAGGGCCCAAGAAGTTTTATAGGGATAAACCAGAGAGTGTTGATTGGAAGAAATCAGAAAAAAGATCAGAGAAATCATGATCATCAAGAACTTTTAGATTCAAAAAAAAATGTGGAAAGCAAACTAGAAGACTTACGTTTGAAGTTCACAAAGGAATAAATTTTTTTAGGGTCAGAGTAAACTCCCTTTTTGCAACGCAAAGGTAATTCTATAGAAACCAAAATTTTAATATTTTAAAAAATTCGACTTGGCTATGAAATATATAGACCAGTTAATAGTGGAGCTGCATTTTTTAAAATTTTTAAATCATATTGACTTAATTTTTTTAAATTAAAAAGGGCCCAAGAAAAAACCAAGGTTTTTTAGAAAAAGGAAAGGGGAGACACATAGGAACACACTATCAATAAGAGTTTTAAAATGTTATAGAAAATAGTTGTTGACAATTAACATCAACGGAATCATATAATGCCCAATTTTTAAAACTAATAAGTTGGTTAGGCAAAGCAAAAAAACTTATTATAACAACGTCGTTTTAATAGAGAGGTTACAAATTAAAATTTGGGGACAGAGATACCCCCAAAAGGGGATGGAAATGTAAATGGTAAATAAACAAAAAGGGGATGATCTAGAAAAATTTTAAAGGGTGAGTCATCATTAATAAAAAACCCGATCAAGCCATCGATTTTGAAGATTTGGATTTAATTCATCTGAGACAAAAAATAGGGAAAATAATTACTCAAAGAAAAAAATCAATTGTAGGAATAAGGGAACTTGAACCAGGATTAGAGATCCAAAAAGTGTTCGGTATATTAAAGTCACATGTCCATAAAGCCATATGTTGGGATAAACTTGAACATCAGAAGAAGGGGGGAAAATATGAACAAGTAATAAATAGGGCGATTTAAGAGCTAGTTTAACAGCAACTATCTCGACTTCTTTAGATGCTGTAAAAAAGAATGGTTCGGGGAGAATATTAGATTTAAAACCCAATTATACACCTTTCCCCCTCTACGAGATAGTCAATCATGTCTGAAAATAGTGGAAACATTGGGGAGAATCGACCATTATAAACATTCGAGCTTAACCACGTTTCCGTCAGGGGGGATAATGTCAAAAAGAACACTGAAACTACTCAAAAAAACCTTTTGAGTTTAGAATTCATACCACGAACGTTTTGATATATTAAGAAAACGGGGAAGAAGGTTGAACTGTTATTAGTTCACAATATTAGATGAAGATTGTACCGAGGAAGGGTTTAGCAAAACCGGAGACAGCCTATTTCGACTTTTATGCTTAAATTTTATGCCCCAACTACATGAGGAGGCCAAAACTTGGCGTCACAAATTGTTGTGAAGAATTCAGTTATCACGTTGATTTTAAAAAAAGCAATTTCAATGAAGGAAAATTGAACTTTGATATAGAGACTTTTGCTTTTGATTTACTGGAAAAAAAGCAGAAACAGCTTTTAAATGACGTGTAAGATGAAAGCCTAGATAAGAAAACTTGCTTTCGGGGAGAAACGACAAATTAAGTAGGTATGGTGAAGGAGAGTTTTGTTCGTAGTTTGAGCAACAGATGGGGATAAAGTAGTTGGAATCAGTATAGACTCTGGGATACCTAATACTGGTGTCCCTGACATACTGCAAGAAGGTGGAGAGTCAGAACAAGGTGTAGAAGGCGCTAATAAATTTGGAGACACATGTATAGAACGTGGTCCCAACTGAAAAGCAGTTGATGTCTCAGCTTGAGAAGATTCAAACTCATATTGATTTAGTAATTTATCAGCAGCATCTAGTTCATCAGACAACTGTTTTGATAGATTATTATTTTTTAAAATTGAACAGAGTTATACATTTTGGAAAAATGTATTTATTTTTCCAAACAAAGACAGTTGACAGGCCAGCTCATTTACTGTGCATCATATTCTCACACAACCAGAAATTAATAAATTGCATCTTGTGTAGAATCAGGTCATATTGGCAATTGGGATTCAAGAGAAAAAAACACAAAAACAGAAGATTAGAAACAGAAATGAAAAAGTAAGAGGGCTCTAGTCGAGACTGCTTGACTAAGAGATCTCCTGCACCCTGCAAAGAATTGCGATTCCTAAGACCCGCTAACATTCTCCGTTACTTTTATATGTACATATGAATGTAGCAAGCACTACATACACACACACACAGACGCACGCACAAGCACACAATCTGCTAACTGCACAAGACGCCGAAAATATGAGATATTAAATGTTTAATAACTTTTTTCTAGACCAAATCAAATTTGTTGGGCTGATCATGACATTTATATGTGTGTATGTGCCAAAGCACATACACAGTCTCTAGTACTTGAAATACGTGATTTAGCAAATTACGAAATTACGTAAGGCTCAAATAACACTAAATGAAAAATCTGAAGACTCTAATTTATGAAGATGAATTAAATATAATTTTTATAACTAAATGAAGATATCGAGCTTTAATCGATAACATTAAAACGATTATTTGAAACAAACTCGATCGAATCGTGATATACACGAACCGCCAACAAAAATTTGAGTCTCTAGCCTTATATTTTCTGAGATCGACGAGTTCAAACATACGGACAGACGGACGGACGGGAAGATGGACAGATGGACAGACAGACAGACGGACTTTTTCCCTGATCAAGAATATACATATATATACATATATATATTCAAAAATTATACCCTGATTTCATTTTCAATGGGTTCAGGGTATAAAAAGCGCAAAGCAAAGGTAGGATATAAGTGTTGAAAGAGAAACTCACAACAACAAAACGGGAGATTAGATAAAAATAAACAAGCGCCCACACCAACAAATGAAAGGGAAATAAAAGACAGAGAAGAGCAGTGAAAGCTAGAAAGCAGGATGAAAGTAAAATAAAAAAACCCGACGCTGCACAAATCACAAGCATCTCTCAAAAGCAATTACAAATCACATATCACCGCGGATTACACCACTGCACAAGCGCACAAAATTGACAAATGGCAACAAAACCAAAATCAACAGTGAGAAAAAAAGTTTAAATATTTAATAAAAAATATATATTATATTATATTATATTATATTATATTATATTATATTATATTATATTATATTATATTATATTATATTATATTATATTATATTATATTATATTATATTATATTATATTATATTATATTATATTATATTATATTATATTATATTATATTATATTGAAAGGGAAACCCTTTCGGTTTGACCCGAGTTTCCCGGCCGTACTCAGCCGACTGTGTGTTTGTGTCAACAAATTTCTATGTTGGCGCCTGCCCATAAAATAATAAGTCCGCTTTTAAATTTAAGTATATAAAATGGTTTATTCACGTAGATATATATTGCTTATTGTAGTACAGCAAAGTGATGCCCGCAGATTCGTAGGTGCCGGAGGAGCACGTCGGCTAACGAGCGGTCAGCCTCTGAGCCGTCTAGAGGTTGCAGAGCTTTTCAGGGTACTCCAGGATCTGCACTGTGTTCTCGAGCGGTTCGCATAGAGTATCCTACAACTGGATTTACTCGCTGGCACTCTATACCGCGTCTCAGAAGGCTTAGTTCTTCCGCACGGCTGCTCTCACTAACCTCACACTCCTGTTCAGGTTATGCTGCTCTTAGCACCAGCGCCGGCCGCCCCTATGTCCCCCGCATGGGTTTGGAGGGGTCCAGGATATTCCTCTGAATATCCTTGGAAATCCCACGATTTCTTTGGGAGAAATCACTCGATGTCATGAGTCCTTGAAGTCTCTCGTTGTCCTTCGTTGCACTTCACTTTACCCGCTGACACTCGGCACTTTCACTTTATTTGGAATCGACTGACCAGTGCCGAGCCGTGGGCGCCTTTTTTGAGAGCGCCGCAGGCCCTGCTTCGCCTCCCGCGGGGCCGCCTCGCATCTTGTAGCGGGGCCTGTCTCCTCCCCAGGTCTGCCTTAACGGCAACATCACCTGATTGGTGCGACGCCAAATACGCGTGATCGCGTGGCAGCCTTCATTCCGAAGCACCGTAATTCGGCTAGCGGTGCACGATCAACGCAGAGAGTGCGACGCGAGTAAATAGCTGAATCGGTAAGAGCGAGCGAGACGTCCCATCGCTTTTCCTTTGACCTTTTCCAGTCGCGAGGGTCGTTTCTTTTATATGCCTGCGCCCCACCCTATAAATGCACAGAAATACATGCAATTATACGGGTTGAGGCGTGCCGGCATATAATGTCCCCACACTTCTTTCTTCAGGAACACAAAACTTTCGTGTTTAATTTATTCCGAAATTTTAAATTTGGCGCCACACCAAACGCTCTGCTCCCCTTTTTTCTGCTCCACCCGAATTACTCAGGGTTGCCACCGTCACGCGATGTCGATCCACCCAGTGGCAACGCCGTGCTCACTGCTGATCGACACGCTGCTGGCAACACTGGCACAACAAAAAAGGTATGAAAAAAAAAGTGTTTTATTAAAATATTTAACCAAATTAATAAAACTTTCTTGGCGTTCCAGTTGACATCTCTCCTTTATGCCCCTTTGGCCATACTCTCCTCTCTCTCCTCTCTCTCTCTCCTCTTTCTTCCCATGCGCCGCCAGCCACCTCTTGGCGGCCGTGTGTTGGCTGCAGTGGCGGCGCCTCAGATTTTGCGATGTTGTGTCTGGGGAGATTTGCCAGCTTATGACACTGGCGAATGGATCCTCCCCACCCTCGGGGACCCACTAATGGGATACCAGGTCCGCTGGGAAATTTGGTGCGCCAGACAACGTTCGTGAGCGGCTCTGGGGGTTTTGCCACCCGGGGGCCCTTATACCTTCTGGGCCCCATACC
>CAUIUS010000224.1:0-29131 GCA_961210405.1 Drosophila mercatorum | reverse complement strand
TATGTACATATGTAGCAAGCAATACATACACACACACACAGACGCACGCACAAGAACACACACAGACGCACGCACAAGCTCACTATCTGCTAACTGTGCGTTATGACTCATCAGCTTTGCTGCTGCTGCTGCAGGAGGCCGAAAATATGAGACATTAAATGTTTAATACCTTTTTTCTAGACCAACGATTTTGATCAAATTTGTTGGGCGTGATCATGACATTCATATGTGTGTATGTGCCAAAGCACATTTGAGGCGATGGGGCAATTCAAGGGCGTGGCATCCAAAATTTAACAAAAACCGAAATTGCAGAAGGCCCAAATAACACTAAATGCAAAATTTGAAGACTCTAATAATAAAGATGAATTAAATAGAATTTTATAACTAAATGAAGATATCTGTTTTTAATCGATAACATAAAAAAGATGATAGTTATCGAATATTTGAAACAAACTCGATCGAATCGTGATATACTCGAACTTCCAAAAAAAATTTGAAGTCTAGCTCTTATATCTTCTGAAATCGACGCGTTCAAACATACGGACAGACAGACAGACGGACATGGCTAAATCGACTCGGCTTCTCTCCTGATCAAGAATATATATACTTTATGGGGTCTGCCACACCTCCTTCTGCCTGTTACATACATTTTCACAAAACCATAATACCCTGATTTCTCATTTTCAATGGGTTCAGGGTATAAAAATATTTTTTGAATGCATTCAGTGCTTAAATAGTCCAATTAAATAGAGGTGGGACTTTTGAAAATTTATTTACTTACTTATTTACTTATAAATAAATTAGAGTATGTACATTATAAGAAATATGTGAGTATGTGTAAGTCATAGTCAAGGCCATACATATGTATGTTTGTACATATATGCATGTACAGTAGAAAACAATATATAAATATGCTTATCGAATTTTGTAATGTCATTACTAAAAAAATATACAAATTATTTTCTTTTAACATTAACATTAACTTACAAATAAACTTGAATTGTCAAAATAAGTTAACAGAGGGCACAATGCGCTTTTATAAGTTGAGTTGGGAGAATTCTATACTATGTTACGACTTTATTAGAAATAGTAATAAGTAGAAAATAAACAAAAAAATAATACATTTTTAAAAAGAAACACAGAATCTTTGCCAAAGCTTGAACCAGCCAAGGCTCGAACTCAGAAACATGGTCGCGCTTGTCGGTCGGCTAAATCGACTCGGCTTCTCTCCCTGATCAAGAATATATATACTTTATGGGGTCTGCCACGCCTCCTTTTGCCTGTCACATACATACGCCTTTCAACAAAAACATTATACCCTGATTTCCCATTTTCAATGGGTTCAGGGTATAAAAAATACTCAAACAACGTACTTACCTGAGGCTGCGCTGCAGCCGCCAAACAGCTGCCCAATGCAGCACCATAACTTACCAAAGACGCCGGCGTCGTCAAGAGATGTCTAACGATGATGATGAAGACGTCCAACGATGACCACGAACACCGGCGATTCCAATGAAATTCATATATGTACATTAGTATATGAACACACATTAATAATACATACACTTACCTTTACCTTTACCTTTACCTGGCGGTGCCGCAAGATGTCCATCGACGCCCTCCAGATGCTCCAGTGAAGTCCTCCAGATGCCCAGCAACTAAAAGAAAGACGAAAAAATAATATAAACATAACCTGACAATATACTTACCGAGTATAGAACACTGCCGCCACACGGCGGCCCATGACTGCGCCAATCTGCTACAGAGGGCGCGCCTCCAAAGCCCAGTGATGTCCATAGATGTTCGGAGGCTGCAAAGAAAAGAAGAAGATTAAAATTTTCTTCAACCAAAGCTGAGGATTGCGACAGGTTCATACTCACGCATGTGGATGTGTATGTGTGTGCGCCTGAAGCTAGCTGGCAAGGCAAATTCAGATGCGCCCAACTCATCGTTCTTTAACGAAACGGCCGATGAAGCCAGCATGGCATTGTTGGAGGAGATATTCTCCTTGGATAGGCTAATTGGGGGCCCCAAGAAGGCGCCAGAAAAAACGGCGCCAGAAAAAACCGCGCCAAAAGTGGCGTCAGTTGCTGCCGCCGCCAAAAGAAAGTCCAAAAGAAAGCCTAAAAACAACACCAATACAAGCAGTGCGAGCGAGAAGTGCACTGCTTACACACATTCGCACGCCAACAAAGTGAGAGAACGAAACTCGAAAGTTTCACACCCACAGTCACTAACACTAACACCGACACCAACATGCTCGCTCAGCTATATTAAAAGAGCGCGCACGTGCCCAATCACAGACACAAATACACACAAACACAAACATTAACACGAACAATACTTACCTGCAACGAATGAAACCGAAGAGCGCGCGCGCACAGCCACTAAAAGAGAAGGCAGAACTAAACAACACATACACACACACACACACATAAATTCGACTGACTTGACTGATGCTGCAATAGCTCACACAAATACAAACGTAAACTTACAAGCATATATAAATATGTGCGCAAGCGCAAGCGCAATTGCAAATACCCGCGCAAGCGCAAGCACAAGCACTAGCACAAGCTCAATACACACTAGAGCAGCAACAAATAATAAAAATCTAAGCACAAATGTCTCACTTCCCAACATTATCAGTGGAAGTGAGAGCCACTACATAGACATTGAGACCATAACAGACGAACAACTGACAATCAATGCCCAACAACAACAACAACAACAACAACAGTCTAAAAGGCCGCCAAAAACAAGGCACAGCCTGGATTCGCATGGCGCAGATCACATTCGTCGCAAGCTGGACGCAGCAGCAGCAATAACAGATTCAAAGTCGATGGCTATAATGTCGCCACAAGCTAAATTAGCAACAACAATATCTGGAGTCCTGAGATGGCTTATCGATAAAATATCGACCACCAAGCCTGAGATGCCAGACCGGCACAAGTAACGAAGGCGCCAACAACACGACAACAAAACCGAGAGAAGTTGCTCAAACCCTAGAGTAATCGGTCGGATTTAACATAATCTATAGCCCAGCGCTCGAGGCCGGAGGTGGTGTTGCGCTGCGCCGCTCCTCCAACACATTTCAATCGCGAAACCTGCATTGTACACCGAGACAAACTCTATTGAAATAAAATTAAAGTGAATAAAAAGCAAATAAATTTTCTTATTAATTCTAAATGGGAAACATATAAAATAAAAATTCAAAGTGAAGCCAATAAATAAAAAAAAACAATTTTTAAACAAAAAGTGAATAAATATATATATATTTTATATATATACTGGCGAACATATACTGGTGACTGGATTTTTGTGACGCATAAAAGCAGACAACAACTAAATGATGGCAGCCAACTATAATTCTGACGACTCCATGGAACTGCTACTTGGGATGAGCGAGCCCACTGGCCAGAGGAGCCGCCGACAATCAGCCGCAGCCGCAGCCGCGGCTGAAGCTGAGACATTGGAGAGCGGTGTATCGTATCCATACTGTCTGATTCAGACGAATCGATCCCCCCGTTCTTCGACACAACGGCCGACCTGGCGTTGCTGGAGGAGATGTTCTCATAGAGAAGCCAGCAAAGGGTCCCCAGAAGGCGCCGATAAAAGCGCCAGAAAAGGCGCCAAAAGTAGCGTCAGGCGCCACAAAAAAGGAGGGAGAAAGTGGTGAAAAGTCACTCTCACCAACACACAGGAAGTGTCAAAGAGAGGCAGACACCTCTAGAAATTCCCTTCCGCTCACTCACACTAACACACTAGCCCAGCCTAAGCTAGCATTAAGAGAGGACACACGACATGCAGTGTAGCCAGAGAGCGCACTTTTCCAGCCTCAACAGCAAACACACAAACAAACACAAATAAAAGCCGACACAAATACTTACATGCATCGCATGAAGCCGAAGAGCGCGCACACACATACACAGCCACTACAAATAGATCAAAGACTAAATAAGAGAGATAAGGCAGCAGCACTAAACCACACATACACATACAGAAACACTCTCTTGACTGACACTGCAAACGCAAAGACAAATACAAATACAAACGTAAAGACTGCCGATACACTGACGAACGCAATTAAGAGCGCCAATACAAATACCAAAGAAAACGTAATGACGAACGCGCTCACAATGATCACTAATACAGATACAAACACAAAAGCAACTACAAATACGAGCGTAAGCGCAAGCGCAATGCCAATTATGGCAACGAGTAGCATTAATTTAAATTCTAACTTAAATTTAAATTTAAATACATCTGAAGTACAAAGGTGACTTTCTAAGGTGCCACCATTGCTCCCCCACGAACTGCCACAAACAATGGCAGCTTCAGCAAATTCAGCTTCATGGCAATCGCCATTGAAGCGTAGATGTGGCGAAATGGACGAGTCCGAGTAAGAAGATCTTTCTGACCCGGACTCGCCATTCCAAACGCCACAATTCAAAAGCGATTACGCCAAGAGGCTGCAGATGAGAGTCAAGCAGAGGCGGCAGCAACAGCAGCTACAGCTACAGCAGCAGCAGCAACAACAACAACAACAGCAGCCAGAGCAGCAGCTGCAGCAACAACAACAGCAGCCAGAGCAGCCAGAGCAACAACAACAGCAAGAAATTGAGCAGCAAATGGATTGCCAGCCATGCCCAGCTGAAGAGCAGCAACAGCAGCCGCAAAAAGATAACAATAAATCTAAAGTGCCTTTTGTTTTTCTGCCACCCGTGCCGCAAATAGTACCACTGCTGGATAAGCTGCAAAGCAATCCAGCAGTTGGGAAATTCATCACAAGAACAATGTCTAATGATGGTGTGCGTATAGAATGCGATAATATGCAAACATACGAGGCCATCATGGAGACTTTAAATAAAGATGGCACCCACTTGCATACACACCAACAGCGCAGCCAGAGGGGGTATAGGGTGTGCATTAAGCACATTCACCACTGTACCCCCTGTGAATGGCTTAAGGCGCGGCTAATAGATCTCGGGAATGAGATACGTTACGTTAAAAACGTAAAGAAACGTTTCACGGGCAACCCTGTGAACGTGTTCGAGGTGGAGTTGCAGCCCAAAATGGATGGCAGCCATACCCGCATCCTGGAGCTCACAGAGCTAAGCGGGCAGGCAGTGAGGGTCGAGAGGCTAGCTAAGCCGATCGATCCTCCGCAATGTCATCGCTGTCAGGCATTTGGGCACACGAAAAACTATTGTAGGCGGCAATTTAGATGTATGAAGCGTGCAGAAGAGCACGCTTCGACCGCCTGCACTTAATCTAGACAGGCAGCCCCTAAATGCGCTAATTGCGGTGGCGAGCATATTAGTAGCTATAAGGGCTGTCCTGTCTACAAAGAAGCCCGGTCCAGGCTGCAATCTTATAAAGCTGCTAAGGAGCTAAAGCAGCTGAGACGGAAGCAGCGACAGGCGCAAATACAAAATAAACAAGTAAGAAAACTCAAGTCGAGACCGCTCGACTGCGCTCGACTGAATCCTGTGAAGATCCGCTATTCCAAGCATTCTTCATTTCTTTTATATACACATGCATATGCACGTTCATTACAAGCAAAACATAACACACACATACACAGGCGCACGCATACACAAGCGCAAGTCGTTGCGTCAGCTGTTCTTTGGCTGCTATTTGCATGCCAATGTTATGGGAAATTAAATGTTTAATAACCTTTTTTTCTAGACGAACGATTTTAATCAAACTTGTTGGGCGTAATCATGTCATACATATGTATGTATGTGCCAAAACACAAGTCTCTAGTATTTGATATACGGGAGTTACAAATTTGAGGCGAAGGGGGCGTGGCACCCAAAATTTAAGAAAACCCGAAATTGCGTAAGGCTTACATAACACTAAATGCAAAATTTGAAGACTCTAGCTAGGAAGATGATTTAGATAGAATTTTATAGCTTAATTTAGATTTTCGTTTTTAATCGATAACAATAAAACGATAACAGTAATCGAATTTCTGAAACAAGCTCGATCTTTTCGTGCTATACAGGAACCTACATAAAAAATTTCTCTAGCTCTTGTAGGTTCTGAGAACGACGCGTTCATACATACGGACAGACGGACAGACGGACGGACAGACGGACATGGCTATATCAACTTGGCTTGTCATCCTGATCAACAATATATATACTTTATGGGGTCTGCCACGCCTCCTTCTCCCTTTTACATACATTTCAACAAAACATTATACCCTGATTTCCCATTTTCAATGGGTTCAGGTATAAAAATAAAGTACAACTAAAAATAAATTACACTGCAGCACGGCTAAGCATGAGCTAACATATAGCCGTATAGTGCGTGGCGAGAGCAACCATAAAACGCCAGTAAAGGCACCATCTGGTCAAGACAATCAACAGCAGCAAACACAGCAGCGGCAACAACAACAACAGCCTTCCTCGGCGAGGATCGAGTCCCCAGCTCGTGCTGCAGCTGCTGCTGCTAATAGGACGAAAACGTCTTATAAGCCATATAAAATGGCCTTCTTCGACCGAACTCGAAATGCTGGAAAGGAGCGTAAGCCCCAGCGCAAGCGAGCCTCGGCCAGGAGAGCATCGGCCACGAACAGCAACATCCATGAAGAATTGGCGCAGCATCGAGCAATCTGCCAGCAGCAAATTCGCGATGCACTGGAAAGGGATAGGCGTCAACAAGCGCCGGATCCACCAGTGGCATCAGCAACAGCGACGCCAATAAGCCAATAAGGACTGCCAACAATGAAGGCCGACACCAGATCCACGAAGACGAATCAGCACCGAGCGATCAGATGCTGAAGGCTCTCGAGCTGAACATAGTAATGTTCAGTCGTATGGAGGCGAAAATGGACCAGCTGTTTAATACTTTTTTGCAGCTGGCGCCATTGATTCGCCAGCTACAGCCCGATTAAAATAAAAATAATGTAAACAAACGGCTAACACAAACTTACCACTTACCTGAGACTGCACTGCAGCCGGAACTCATCTGCCCAAACCGGAGCAGCACTTGACCAAGGGGCAAGGACGATGATTCAGAAAAGTTCAGCGATGAATATAACGATGTCCAGAAAGATCGGCGACAACATGACAAATAAATAAAAATTAATAAAAATTAATATATATAAAAATATATATAACAAACTAAATCTACTTGCCTTAGGCTGCGCTGCAGCCGCCACACAGCTTCCCAAGGTGGAGCAGCATCTGACCTATGGCCACCGACGAAGTCCAGAAGATGTCCAGCGATGTCCAGGATGATCGACGATGACATGGAAAATAAATAAAAATAATAAAAATTAATATATATATAAAAAAAAAATATATATATATATATATATATATATATATATATATATATATATATATATGTATATATATATATATATATATATATATATATAAATAACTAAATCTACGTATTTGCAGTTGTTGTTCTGGCAGCTGTTGTTGTTGTTGTTGTTGCTGCTGCTGCTGTTGTTGATGTTGTTGTTGTAGATGCTGCTGCTGCTGTTGTTGACGCTGCCTAACTCTCATCTGCAGCCTCCTAGCGTATTCGCTTTTAAATTTTGGCGTTCTGAATGGGTAGTCCGTGTCAGAAAATTCACCCTCCTCGGACTCATCCATCTCGCCACATCTGCGTTTCAATGGCGATTGCCATGAAACTATATTGGCTGAGGCTGCCATTGGTTGAGCTAGTTCGTGTGGCAGCAATGGTGCCACACTGGAGAGCCATCTCTGGACTGCAGATATTCTTGTTGCTGTTTTAGCTTGTGGCGACATTATAGCCATGGACTTTGAATCTGTTATTGCTGCTGCTGCGTCCAGCTTGCGACGAATGTGATCTGCGCCATGCGAATCCAGGCTGTGTCTAGTTTTTGGCGGCCTTTTAGACTGCTGTTGTTGTTGGACATTGATTGTCAGTTGTTCGTCTGTTATGGTCTCAATGTCTATGTAGTGGCTCTCACTTCCACTGATAATGTTGTGAAGTGAGACATTTGTGTTTAGATTTTTATTATTTGTTGCTGCTCTAGTGTGTATTGGGCTTGTGCTAGTGCTTGTGCTTGCGCTTGCGCGGGTATTTGGATTTGCGCTTGCGCTTGCGCACATATTTGTATTTGCTTGTAAGTTTACGTTTGTATTTATGTGAGCTATTGCAGCATCAGTCAAGTCAGTCGAATTTATGTGTGTGTGTGTGTGTGTATGTGTTGTTTAGTTCTGCCTTCTCTTTCAGTGGCTGTGCGCGCGCGCTCTTCGGCTTCATTCGTTGCAGGTAAGTATTGTTCGTGTTAATGTTTGTGTTTGTGTGTATTTGTGTTTGTGCTTGGGCAAGTGCGCGCTCTCTTAAATCTAGCTGAGCGAGCATATTGGTGTTGGTGTTAGTGTTAGTGACTGTGGGTGTGAAACTTTCGAGTTTCGTTCTCTCGCCCTGCACTGCTTTGTTGGCGTGCGAATGTGTGCGACAGTGTGTATTGGTATTGTTTTTAGGCTTTCTTTTGGCGGCGGCAGCAACTGACGCCACTTTTGGCGCGGTTTTTTCTGGCGCCTTCTTGGGGCCCCCAATTAGCCTATCCAAGGAGAATATCTCCTCCAACAATGCCATGCTGGCTTCATCGGCCGTTTCGTTAAAGAACGATGAGTTGGGCGCATCTGAATCTGTCAGGGACAGTACAGACACGATACACTCACCGTTTTCTAGTGTCTCAATTTCTGCCGCTGCTGCGGCTGATTGTCGGCGGCTCCTCTGTCCAGCTGGCTCGCTCATCCCGAGTAGCATCTCCATGGAGTCGTCTGGTTCGTAATTGGCTGTCATCTCTTTAATTCGTTGAATTCGTTGCCTTCTTTTATGCGGCGAACTTTATTTGCAGTCACTTTAGTTAAAAAAGAAAAACTTTATGCACTTTATGCACTTGCTTGCTTCAATTGTTAATTGATTTGATTTTCACTTGTTTAATTTCCCATTTTTAGTAAATAACAAGATTTTTAATAGCTTTAAGTTTTAAATCACTTTATTTTAATTTTCAAGATTTTTTTCTCTCGTGTGTATGTTTGGTGAGGCCTGTCGGTGGCGCTCGCGGTTGGATTGCGGCGGTGGGTATAGCGAGGGACAGCGCACTCCACCTCCACCCTCGAGCGCTGCGCTTGCGATTCGACAAAGGATTGAATCGGGCGCTGGGCGAACGATGATCACAGGTCCGAATGATTACTCTTCGTGTTTTTGAGCAACTGGTCTCGGCCTTTAAATGGTGTAACTTTGTTTGTTGTTGGCGCCTTCGTTACATGGGGGGGGGGGTTTGCTGGAGGTGTGGACGATAACAATAACAGTGACTTAATTACCAACAATAAATAAACTTAACTAAATTTTTTTTTACATTAACATATACAATAATTTTGTTTTCTCTCTTTTTTGCAGCTATTTTAGGACTTGGTGTGGGGAATCGGCGGCTCTCATGGTGCATGGGCCTCCTTGCCAACTAGCTTCAGGCGCACACACATACACATCCACATGCGTAAGTATGAACCTGTCGCAATCCTCAGCTTTGGTTGAAGAAAATTTTAATCTTGTTCTTTTCTTTGCAGCCTCCGAACATCTATGGACATCACTGGGCTTTGGAGGCGCGCCCTCTGTAGCAGATTGGCGCAGTCATGGGCCGCCGTGTGGCGGCAGCGTTCTATACTCGGGTAAGTATAATGTCAGGTTATGTTTATATTATTTTTTTCTTCTTTCTTTTTAGTTGCTGGGCATCTAGAGGACTTCACTGGAGCATCTTGCGGCCATATCGTAGTCGCCCCTTGGTCAGGGCAGGCACCGCCAGGGAGTAGCTGTGTAAAGGTAAGTGTATGTATTATTAATGTGTGTTCATATACTAATGTATATGGATTTCATTGGCGTCGCCGGTGTTCGTGGTCATCGTTGGACGTCTTCATCATCATCGTTAGACATCTCTTGGACGACGCCGGCGCTCTTTGGTAAGTTATGGTACTGCCTTGGGCAGCTGTTTGGCGGCTGCAGCGCAGCCTCAGGTAAGTATTTTGTTTGTGTTTATTTGTGTCCATATATTAATTCATATTTATTTATTTTCTATGTTATTGGCTATTATTATGGACTTTACTGTACATCACTAGGTGCATCATTGTGCATCTCTCGGGCAGCGTCTGTGCCCATTGGTCAGGTGGAGTGTCGCATTTAAACAGTGCAGCCTCAAGGTATGCAATTGAATTTATTATTTGCTAACATGAAGTTTATGGATTGTTATGTATTTGCAGGTGGCCAACTATCCGGCTCCACTACTGCTCCAGATGGCCAGGCTGTTGCTGGCGAATCAATGGAGCTAGTTGCCGAAAGCAATTGAACAACTGGTCCATTTTCGCCTCCATACGGCTGAACATGGTGACGTTCAGCTCGAGAGCCTTCAGCATCTGGTCATCTGGGGAATCCGGAGCCTGATGTTGGCCATCATCATTGGCAGCACGCAACTGCTGCTGTAGGTTGGCCAAGTGTGCCTCAGCAGGATTGCGTCTCCTATTCGGCGTTGCTGCTACTGGTGCCACTGGAGGATCGGGCGACTGCTCCAGCCTATTCCTTGCCAGTGCATCACGTATAGATAAAGCTAAATAATTTCCTCGCGCATATTGATGCTGCCGATGGGCGAGTCTCTCTCGGTCGAGGCTTGCTTGCGCTGGGATTTGTGCCTTTCCTTGTCAACGTTGCGGGTCCGCCCAAAGAGAGCCATCTTGTATGGCTTATACGTCTTCGCCCTTAGTCTGTTTGCAGCAGCAACTGTACCACGTATAGGGGTCTGGTGCCGCTGTTGTTTTTGCTGCTGTTGATGATGGTAATGACGGCCATTAGCTTGGCCAGTAGATGCCCTAACTGGCGTTATGTGGCTGATATCGTCACTCACCTTACGACTAAACATTGGCTGATGCTTAGCCGTGCTGGAGTGACGATTTCTAATATTAGTTTTATTTTTATTATTATTGTTGTTGTAAGAATTTGCCACATTCTTTAGATGTCCTAATTGATGTACTTTTTGTTGCTTGTTTACAATAAAGTCCTTTGTGATTGCTTGTTTGTGTTTATTTTTGTTATTTATTTGCGTCTGCCGCTGTTTCTGCCTCATCTGTTTCAGCTCTTTGGCAGCCTTATACGACTGTAGCCTGGACCTAGCCTCCTTGTAGGCAGGACAGCCCTTATAGCTGCTAATATGCTCGCCACAGCAATTAGCGCATTTCGGGGCTGCCTGCCTAGGTTTAGTGCAAGCTGTCGTAGCATGGTCATCTGCACATTTCATGCATTTAAATTGGCGCCTACAGTAATTTTTTGTATGGCCAAATGCCTGGCAGCGATGACACTGGGGAGGGTCGATTGGCTTGGCCTGCCTCTCGACCCTCACTGCCTGTCCGCTTAGCTCGGTTAATTGCAGTATTTGCATGTGGCTGCCATCCAGTTTGGGTTGCAGCTCAACCTCAAAAACGTTTACTGGCTTGCCAGTGAAACGCTTTTTTATGTTTCGTACATATTTTGCCTCATAGCCAAGTTCATTTAGGCGCGCCTTAAGCCATTCACTGGGGGTAGAGTGGTGGATGTGCTTAATGCACACCCTATACCCTGCGCTGTTGGTGGGTGTAGAGTTGAGTGCCGTCTTCATTCAATGACGCCATGATGGCCTCATATGTGGACATGCTGTCGCACTCCACACGGAGACCATCATTTGCCATCGTACGGGTTCTAAATTTGCCTACTGCTGGATTACTTTGGAGTTTGTCCAGTAGTGGCATTATTTGCGGAACAAGTGGCAGAAAGACCATTGGCACTTTGGCTTTAGTTTTAGTTTTGATGTTGTTGTTGTATAATTGCGGCTGCTGGTGCTGTTCCTCAGATGGGCACAGCTGGCAGTCCATTTCCAGCTCTATTTGCTGTTGTTGTTGTTGTTGTTGTTGCTGCTGTTGCTCTGGCTGCTGTTGCTGCTCTTGCTCTGGCTGCTGTTGCTGTTGCTGCTGCTGTTGCTCTGGCTGCTGTTGTTGTTGCTGCTGCTGCTGTTGTTGATGTTGTTGTTGTAGATGCTGGAATAGACAAGATTTGCAATGCTACGCTGAAGGCCTTGTCTACAAGAGCGGTACTGTACATTGTACTAATCTTTAATGCCATCATCAGGCTTCAAGTTTTCCCTAGACAATGGGAAATAGCTGCAATCTTGATGATTCATAAGCCAGGCAAACCGGAAGAGGATCCAGAGTCTTATTGGCCTATAAGTCTATTGCCCTCCTGTCTAAATTATGGGAGAGGACCATTGCTAAACGAATTAATGTCATAATAAGACAATCCAATATCTTACCGGATCAACAATTTGTATTTCGGGAGGGCACGGCACAGTGGAGCAAGTTCACAGATTGGTGTAAAGGTAAATGATACAGATTAAAGTAAAGGTAAATTATACACTATCGTCCACATACTCTATGAGAGCAGGAGTGCCGCAGGGCAGTGTTCTTGGTCCGCTACTGTTCTCCTTGTATACGGCAGACATACCTAGGCCGTCCTCTCAACATATGGACGCTCCCTCGAAAGCTGTCATTGCCACTTATGCTGATGATGTTGCAGTCATCTACAACTCCAACAGTCACGATGAAGCAAGTACAGGACTACAGAGGTATCTTGATACTCTCACTGATTGGTGCAAGCGGTGGAATATGAAAATCAATCCGCTAAAAACATTAAACCCCCGCTTCACCCTAAAAGGCTGATAATGCATACCCCCCCCTCAATCCAGCTGGAGGGAGTAACCCTACCGCAACCAGCGCAGGCGAAATATCTTGGCATCACACTGGACAAGCGTCTCACCTTTGGGCCGCACCTTAAAGCTGCGGTGAAAAAATGTCGCCACAGACTGCAACAACTGCGATGGCTCAACAATAAAAAGAGCACCTTGCCGCTGAGGTGTAAGAGAGCTGTATACGTGCAATGCATTGTGCCGATATGGCTCTATGGAGTGCAAATCTGGGGGATTGCTGCCAAATCCAACTACAAACGGATACAGGTACTGCAGAACCGAGTGCTTCGACAAATATCTAACTCCCCCTGGTATATACGCGGTTCTACACTCCATAGAGACCTCAAGCTGCCTACTGTTGAAGAGCAGATAGGCAGACATACAAGCCGATACTCAGATAGGTTGCAACGACACCGAAGCCTACTTGCAAGGGGTCTAGTCCCTGCCTGACCCCTAAGAAGACTTAAAGGGCAAGGCTTTGCCAAAACGCTGGGAACACCTTAAACCTATAACTAATTAATCTTCAATTCCTCACAATACGACTGAGGTTTGGCCCGTATATATATATATATATATAAGTCATGTGTTGTTATAGTACTAAGTTTTGTTTGTACAGGTTCTACACTTAAATAAAATAAAAAAAAAAAAAAAGCAAATAATAAATTCAATTGCATACCTTGAGGCTGCACTGTTTATATGCGACACTCCACCTGACCAATGGGCACAGACGCTGCCCAAGAGATGCCCAATGAAGCGCCTGATGTACAATAAAGTTCATAATGATAGCCAATAACATAGAAAATAAATAAATATGAATTAATATATGTACACAAAAAAACACAAACAAAATAATCACCCGAGGATTCGCTGCTGCCGCCAAACAGCCGCCCAAGGCGGCACAAATCCTAACCAATGATCACCGACGCCATCCAGGAAATGTCCAACGATGATGATGAAGGCATCCAAAGTAGTCCAGGATGACATGGAAAACAAATACAAATTAGTAAAAATTAAACAAAAACCCCACACAAACACTACACTTACCTCAGACTGCGCTGCAGCCGCCAAACAGCCGCTCAAGGCGGCACCACAACTGACCAATGATCACCGACGCCATCCAGGAAATGTCCAACGATGATGATGAAGGCATCCAAAATAGTCCAGGATGACATACGGCGACATGGCAAATAAATATATATTAATAAAATATATATAAAAAAATACTCAAACAACACACTTACCTGAGGCTGCGCTGCGGCCGCCCAAGGCTGCACCAAAACTCAACAAAGAGCACCGGCGTCGTCCAACAGATGTCTAACGATGATGATGAAAACGTCCAACGATGACCACGAACACCGACGACGCCAATGAAATCCATATACATTAGTATATGAACACACATTAATAATACATACACTTACCTTTACACAGCTACTCCCTGGCGGTGCCTGCCCTGACCAAGGGGCGACTACGATATGGCCGCAAGATGTCCATCGATGCCCTCCAGATGCTCCAGTGAAGTCCTCCAGATGCCCAACAACTAAAAAGAAAGAAGAAAAAAATAATATAAACATAACCTGACAATATACTTACCCGAGTATAGATCGCTGCCGCCACACGGCGGCCCATGACTGCGCCGATCTGCTCCAGAGGGCGCACCTCCAAAGCCCAGTTATGACCATAGATGTTCGGAGGCTGCAAAGAATAAGAAGAAGAAGAAGATTAAAATTTTCTTCAACGAAAGCTGAAAGGTGCATACTTACGCATGTGGATGTGTATGTGTGTGCGCCTGAAGCTAGCTAGCAAAGCGGCCCATGCACCATGAGAGCCGCCGATTCCCACACCAAGTCCTAAAATAGCTGCAAAAAAGAGAACAAAAATTATTGCATATATTAATGTAAAAAAAATTTAGTTAAGATTATTTATTGTTAGTAATTAAGTCACGGTTATTGTTACCGTCCACACCTCCAGTCAACCCCCCCCATGTAACGAAGGCGCCAACAACAAACAAAGTTACACCATTTAAAGGCCGAGACCAGTTGCTCAAAAACACGAAGAGTAATCATTCGGACCAGTGATCATCGTTCGCCCATCCAGCGCCCGATTCAATCCTTTGTCGAATCGCAAGCGCAGCGCTCGAGGTGGAGGTGGAGTGCGCTGCCCTCGCTATACCCACCGCCGCAATCCAACCGCGAGCGTCACCGACAGGCCTCACCAAACATACACACGAGAGAAAAAAATCTTGAAAATTAAAATAAAGTGATTGTTGAGAAATGCATCGATTTAAATTCAATCGATTTTTCTTCTTCTTATAATTTGCCATTCTCTAGTTGCTAACAGTTGCGAAATAGGAAAATACTTTGCAACATTATTTCTAAACATGTTAGCAACATGGTGAAATTCTTATTGCGGCTTAGTTTTAAATTTGACAACAGAGAAGAGCAGACGCGCATAAGGCGGTCTGCAATTCAATAAAAATAAGTGAAAGGAAAGAACCAGCCTTCTTATTCCTAAACATATAAATTGGTCCTTCGAGCCGGAGCTGTTGTAGTTTATTACTCACTATTTCACCATGGAACAACTCAAAATCCTGGTACACACAAGGGGCAGGTTGAAGGCGAGTCTTACGCGCTTGCTTCAACAGGCTGAGCGTTCCACAGCTGAATCCGACTATGACTTCGTGGAGACAATGCTGATCAGGCTCAACGCCGCTTGGAACGAGTTCGAGCGGGTTGGTGACAACATGTGCCTCTACGACACTGTGGAAGGGTATGTCGACCCAGCGAACGACAATGAAGTTTATGAGGGCAAGTACATGAAAGCCCTGGAGAAACTGCTTGGACTAAAGCGGGTGCACAACACGCAGCACTGGAGTCAGCAACAACTAAGCTTGCCGAACGCAGTGAGTTTGCAAACGAAGACGCTATTTCACGTTTGGTACAACAACAACAAGAATTCTTCGCGCGTTTTCCGGCAAGCGATGCTACGCACGCCGAAACTTTGGCGCCACATCGATACACAGAATTGCCAAAGTTGCAGATAAAACCTTTTGGTGGCGATTACAAGGAATGGCCAGCCTTTAAGGATTTATTTGAGGACACCGTTCACAACAAACCGCATTTGGAAAGGACTCGCAAATTTCATTATTTGAAATCATTTTTGGTAAATGAAGCAGCAACTTTAATACGTCATTTGCCCATAACAGAGGCGGCGTATGATACTGCATGGGAGCGTCTCAACGAACGCTACAACCGACCACGTCATGTTGTGAATGCCTTGCTAGAAGCATTCATGGAGTTACCCAGCTCAAAGACTAGCAACGTGACAATGCTACGCAAGGTGACGGACGGTGCTAACGAAATAGTACGCGGACTGGATGCAGTTGGGCAAACAGGACGGGACTGTTGGATAGCATATTTACTGCTTGCGAAAATAGACCCAGAGTCAAGACGCAAATGGGTGGAGATCAGCCAGGACAACAATTCTCCTACCATAGAACAGCTGTTCAAATTTCTCGACGCACGATGTGAGGAGTTCGAATTGAGTCAAGGTCATGGTACGGACAACAACTCAAACGACAAGCCGAGGAGGGCGACACACACATTGATAGCCACTGATCAAGGTGCGTGTGCCAAATGTGGTTCAACCGAACACTCTCTATTCAGCTGTTCTCAATTTCATAATTTGTCTATTGAGCAACGACGATCGCTCGTCAAGGGCAAATTATTGTGCTTCAACTGTCTGAGGCCTGGTCACACGTCAGCGAAATGTGGATCAAGTCACACTTGTAGACATTGTCGTGGCCGGCATCACACACTCATTCATGCGCAAGTGACATCGCTGCAGGCTGCTGCAGATCAAGGAGGTCAACCCGATACTGCATCTGAAGACGATCAGACGCATGGAGTATCATTGATAACAAACGGTAGCATAGCGCAAGCGCCGCGCGCCACACCATGTGTTTTGTCACAAGGACGAAATAAAGGAACTCTACCCACAGCTTGGGTAGACGTCCGTAATGCGCACGGAACGTACACTGCCTGCCGTGTACTTTTGGATAGTGGATCAGAACTATCATACATATCGGAACGCTGCATTCACGCACTTGGCATCGCACGTTCATCCTCCCGGATTCTAGTTTCGGGCATTTCATCTATAAAGGCTGAGACCACAAGGGGTGTCAGCCAACTACACATGAAGTCACGCACGTCAGATAACTGTATAGAAGTTACAGTACACGTTCTGAGCAAAATCACGTCACCATTGGCAAGGGCCAATATCGATTCATCGTCGCTAGAGATCTTCGATAAAATTCCTCTTGCAGATCCCATGTTCAACACCAAATCTCCAATCGACATTCTATTAGGCACGGACTATGTATGGAGCATAATCATCGGAGAGAAGATGCTTGACAACCATGGTAATGTAATGGCTATATCAACAATTTTTGGATGGGTGATCACTGCCATTGCCGCCAACCCAAAGCCAGCAGCTACAACTACGCTGCTTTCTTCTATTGATATCAATGCCTCACTCCAAAGATTCTGGGAGTTGGAGGACACCGATACTGTCCTGCCACCTGACAAGGAAGACTTGAAAGTGGAGGAACACTTCCGTGACACGCACACGAGAGATTCCGAGGGAGGTATATCGTCGAACTTCCGTTCAAGGAGCCGAGTACAACCTTTGCAGATACTCTACAAGGAGCAGTATCAAGGTTTGAGGCAGTAGAACGTCGACTACTCAGAAATCCTCAACTACGAGAGCAATATATACAATTTATGGAAGACTACGAGAGTCTAGGGCATATGCGAGAACTCACACCAGACGAAATCCATACTCACCAGGGACGGGTTTTTACATGCCACATCATCCAGTTTTGGGACAAAAACTAAGAGTAGTTTTTGACGGATCTTTTCAAGATCGCGATGGAATCGCCTTAAACGAAGCACTACATACTGGACCAAGCATCAACCGAAACTTGTTTGATGTATGCGTTCGTTTTCGGATTCATCGCTATGTCTTCTCGGCTGACATTGTCAAAATGTTTCGCCAAATATGGGTCAACGAGAAACACCGGAACTATCAACGAATCTTGTGGAGAAGGAATCCTGTGGAATCAGTGAAGCACTATCAGCTTTCCACTGTAACCTATGGTACATCCTGCGCACCGTTCTTAGCGGTCAGGGTACTGGAGCAACTGGCTCATGACTACGCACACAAATATCCACAAGCTGCTAGGATCCTATTGGAGGATTTCTACGTTGATGATGTCTTGACAGGAGCACAAACTGAAGAGGAACTACTCCAACTGCGAGATGAACTAGTTCTTCTAATGTCCAAGGCACAACTAGAATTGGGAAAATGGGTTTCAAACTGCAAACTCATTAAAAGCACAAATGGGAATCCATCTGCAAAGAATTTGGACACATCGGTTGAAAGCACAGTCAAGGTGCTTGGCATCCATTGGCAACCAGCAAATGATACACTGGGATACAATGTGAATCTAAGCAGTTCAACAGGCAGTACAAAACGACAGGTACTCTCTGACGTTTCTCGAATTTTCGATCCGCTTGGGCTGTTGACACCAGTTGTCGTCCAGTTCAAGATTCTGTTTCAAGAGTTATGGCTACATGATTTGGATTGGGACACTCAGCTTCCATCGAACTTGGCACAACAATGGCAAAAATATCGAATGGATATCATGGCAATCGAGGAATTCAAGACGAAGCGTTATGTTGGGTACAACTCAGATACTATGGAACTACATGCATTCTCAGATGCATCAATCAAGGCTTACGCTGCAGTTGTTTACTGTCGAGCTAGACACCCGGATGGCCACATGGAAGTGTCACTAATCGCTGCAAAATCACGTGTTGCACCACTCAAGCAACAATCTCTTCCACGTCTGGAACTCTGTGGAGCGCTGCTGCTGAGTCGACTTGTTGCGTCGATCAAAACGGCGCTGAAAGATGTCAACATAACTGTTCACGCATGGTGCGACTCAACTATTGTCTTGGCGTGGTTATCAAACACACCATCCAAACTAAAGACGTTCGTCGCCAATCGCACATCGGAGATTCTGGGCATCATACCTCGACATGCTTGGCATCATGTAAAAACCAAGGAAAATCCAGCAGATTGCGCTTCCAGAGGCATGCTTGCAGCAGATCTCCTTAATTTCGATCTTTGGTGGACAGGACCCAACTGGCTACGTGATGAAAACTTTAACGTAGCCACCATAATCCCTGCACATTCTTCTCTTTTTATTCCAGATGAGCAATTTCAAGAAGAGGTAAAGACAACTACACTGCTAGCTGTGGCAGCTCATAAGGCTACAGTCTCTTTCATAGACGAATTGGGAGATCGCATCTCCTCTTGGACAAAATTGGTACGCATCGTGGCATACGTTCTACGGTTTGTAAGACGCAAGCGCTTCTCAGGCGCACTCACATTTGACGAAATAAGCGAAGCTCGACATTATGCCTTCGCTGTGCTCAGGACACATTTCGACAGGAGCGTCAATTGCTGCTCGACAAGCAGCCACTGAGGAATGACTCCAAACTGCGCACACTCTCACCCATCATTGACGATCTTGGACTCCTGCGTGTGGGTGGACGATTAAGCAATTCGGGATTGGCATTCTGTACCAAGCACCCAATCATACTACCGAAGAGTCACCGCATCACCAAACTTATCTTGGAGCTGGAACATGAGTCACATCTACATCCAGGTGTTTCAGCACTCTTTGTCATCGTACGACAACGCTACTGGATATTTGGCGCCAGAAACCTAATACGACGGATTACACACGACTGTTTGAAATGCTTTCGACAGCGACACCACACAGCACAACAATTCATGGCTGATCTACCAGCAGTCAGAGTGACACAAGCCTTTCCATTCGAAAACACCGGCTGTGACTACGCCGGACCCATCACACTCAAGGTCCACAAGGGACGCAACCCACGCAAGGAGAAGGGCTACATATGCTTGTTTATATGTTTGACTACTTCTGCAATTCATTTGGAATTAGCTACTGATCTCAGCACGGAAACCTTTTTGGCAGCACTGCGTCGCTTTATATCACGCCGTGGCAAATGTGCTCGTATGTATAGCGATAACGGACGAAACTTTGTCGGCGCTAAGAGAGCGCTAAATGAAATGGAGCAGCTGCTAGTATCACAGAGGCACAACAGCATTGTATCACATACACTGGCCAATGATGGGATCAAGTGGAACTTTATCCCACCATGCACCACACTGGGGTGGCAAATGGGAATCTGCTGTGCGCTCAGTCAAATTGCATCTTAATCGTGTTCTTGGCAACGCAACTCTGACATTCGAGCAGATGCACACTTTATTGGCACAAATAGAGGCAGTGGTTAACTCTCGTCCACTGTACACAACCCCGGACACAGACGTATCATATCTATCACCAGCTCACCTTCTTATAGGTCGACCATATACTCTGGTTCCGGAAGGAAATCTTGACCCAGTCCCAGCAAACAGATTGGATTACTGGCAGCAGTCTCAAGCCATGCTGCAACGTTTTTGGAAAAAGTGGCACATGGAGTATCTGACTACCTTACAACAGCGTCGCAAATGGAATACTAAATCTCCAAACATTTCTTCTGGAGACATCGTTTTGATCAAGGAAACAAACACACCACCTTCGGCTTGGATACTGGCAAGGGTCATGGAGGCATACCCTGGATCTGACGGATTGGTACGTGCAGTCAGACTGAAGACATCCACTGGAGAACAACTCGCCCAATTACCAAGATTGCCGCGCTACCTAATTCAGAAACCAATGTTTCAGCGTCGGGCGGGATGTTGAGAAATGCATCGATTTAAATTCAATCGATTTTTCTTCTTCTTATAATTTGCCATTCTCTAGTTGCTAACAGTTGCGAAATAGGAAAATACTTTGCAACATTATTTCTAAACATGTTAGCAACATGGTGAAATTCTTATTGCGGCTTAGTTTTAAATTTGACAACAGAGAAGAGCAGACGCGCATAAGGCGGTCTGCAATTCAATAAAAATAAGTGAAAGGAAAGAACCAGCCTTCTTATTCCTAAACAGTGATTTAAAACTTAAAGCTATTAAAAATCTTGTTATTTACTAAAAATGGGAAATTAAACAAGTGAAAATCAAATCAATTAACAATTGAAGCAAGCAAGTGCGTAAAGTGCATAAAGTGTTTCTTTTTTAACTAAAGTGACTGCAAATAAAGTTCGCCGCATAAAAGAAGGCAACGAATTAAAGAGATGACAGCCAATTACGAACCAGACGACTCCATGGAGATGCTACTCGGGATGAGCGAGCCAGCTGGACAGAGGAGCCGCCGACAATCAGCCGCAGCAGCGGCAGAAATTGAGACACTAGAAAACGGTGAGTGTATCGTGTCTGTACTGTCCCTGACAGATTCAGATGCGCCCAACTCATCGTTCTTTAACGAAACGGCCGATGAAGCCAGCATGGCATTGTTGGAGGAGATATTCTCCTTGGATAGGCTAATTGGGGGCCCCAAGAAGGCGCCAGAAAAACGGAGCCAAAAGTGGCGTCAGTTGCTGCCGCCGCCAAAGGAAGTCCAAAGAAAGCCTAAAACAACACCAATACAAGCAGTGCGAGCGAGAAGTCCACTGCTTACACACATTCACACGCCAACAAAGCAGTGCAGGGCGAGAGAACGAAACTCGAAAGTTTCACACCCACAGTCACTAACACTAACACCGACACCAACATGCTCGCTCAGCTAGATTAAAAGATCGCGCACTTGCCCAATCACAGACACAAATACACACAAACACAAACATTAACACGAACAATACTTACCTGCAACGAATGAAGCCGAAGAGCGCGCGCGCACAGCCAGTGAAAGAAGGCAGAACTAAACAACACATACACACACACACACACACATAAATTCGACTGACTTGACTGATGCTGCAATAGCTCACACAAATACAAACGTAAACTTACAAGCAAATACAAATATGTGCGCAAGCGCAAGCGCAAATCCAAATACCCGCGCAAGCGCAAGCACAAGCACTAGCACAAGCCCAATACACACTTGAGCAGCAACAAATAATAAAAATCTAAACACAAATGTCTCACTTCACAACATTATCAGTGGAAGTAGAGCCACTACATAGACATTGAGACCATAACAGACGAACAACTGACAATCAATGTCCAACAACAACAGCAGTCTAAAAGGCCGCCAAAAACTAGACACAGCCTGGATTCGCATGGCGCAGATCACATTCGTCGCAAGCTGGACGCAGCAGCAGCAATAACAGATTCAAAGTCCATGGCTATAATGTCGCCACAAGCTAAAACAGCAACAAGAATATCTGCAGTCCAGAGATGGCTCTCCAGTGTGGCACCATTGCTGCCACACGAACTAGCTCAACCAATGGCAGCCTCAGCCAATATAGTTTCATGGCAATCGCCATTGAAACGCAGATGTGGCGAGATGGATGAGTCCGAGGAGGTGAATTTTCTGACACGGACTACCCATTCAGAACGCCAAAATTTAAAACGAATACGCTAGGAGGCTGCAGATGAGAGTTAGGCAGCGTCAACAACAGCAGCAGCAGCATCTACAACAACAACATCAACAACAGCAGCAGCAGCAACAACAACAACAACAACAGCTGCCAGAACAACAACTGCAAATACGTAGATTTAGTTATTTATATATATATATATATATATATATATATATATATATATATATATATATATATATATATATATATATATATATATATATATATATATATATATATATATATTTTTTTTTATACAATTTCACGTAGTGAACTAGTATATTGGGTTTGTGCAATGTCCGTCATGCTGTCCGTCCGTCTGTCCGTATGAACACAAACAATTTCCACGCTATTGAAGCTAGAGACTTGAAATTTGAAATATATATTCGTGTATACCCTCGTCTGATAAAGTGTCAAGATTTTCCCGATACGCCCACTAGGGGCGTGGCAAATCGGAAAATGCATTTTCCTGTATCTCAGAAACACTACTTCTAGAAGAGCTAGAGAGTTGAGATTTTAACTGAACACTCATGTCGACATCCCAAAATCAAAAAGCTATGGCGGATATATCTACGCCCATTGGGGCGTGGCAAATCGGGTCAAACTGTATCTTCTACAGTTTTAAAGCTAGAACGCCCAAATTTGGCACGTGGGTTACTGTTACGATTCTATAAGGATCGCCCAAAAATTTACGGCCACGCCTACTAGGGGCGTGGCAAATCGGATCTGAAAATATAGTGATTTTACTAGTTTCGTTATATTTTGAGCACTATTGATGCTAGAGACTTGAGACTTGGTATATATACTCGGGTTAACATCCCACAATCGAAAGCTATGGCGGATATATCTACGCCTTCAGGGGCGTGGCAACTAATATCAGCTTATATCTCCCACAGTTTTAGTGCTAGAAGTTTCAAAATTGAATGCTAAGTTACTGGGGCCTCTCTACCGATTCCCTAAAAATTATTGTTACCCCCCAAAAAGGGGCGTGTTATAGAAAAATACCTGTAATTTTCGCATTTTTCGAATGTAAGCATCCAAACTTTACAGTTATATTCCTGAACGCCCACTCTATGCACATGCCAAAATTATTTGTCTACGGCCACTGGGGGCGTGGCAAATCAAAACTGAAAAATGTGCAGCTTCTGAGCCAATAACGCGCCAAATAATGACTTTGTGACCTTTGACCTTGTCTTTTGATTTGTTAAATTATATATATATGTTTGAAAAGAATATTTTATTAATACAAAATAACTAAATAAGGAAAATATAACAAAAATATCAACATGACCGCACCGGGGTTCGAGCCCACACCTCTACGCTCGCTACTTAAATCACATGTTCAGAGTTGCCACCTCTCTCATTTTGAGAGATGCCATCTCTCTCGATATAGGTGCGTGTTTTTGCTAAGGTAAGGGTTCGATCCTAATTGAAACTGTCTGGCCACCTCCAATGAAAAGTTTTAGTCTGCAGCTAATTTGAGCGGCGAAAGTGGGGATTTAAGGTTAAATTTTAAAAATATAATGTGATAGATGCCCCTGTGCTGCTGGGTCGTGAAATAGTATTTCGCTGTCGGTTACGTCCGACAGCAACGTTCTTACTTGTTTATTTTGTATTTGCGCCTGTCGCTGCTTCCGTCTCAGCTGCTTTAGCTCCTTAGCAGCTTTATAAGATTGCAGCCTGGACCGGGCTTCTTTGTAGACAGGACAGCCCTTATAGCTACTAATATGCTCGCCACCGCAATTAGCGCATTTAGGGGCTGCCTGTCTAGATTTAGTGCAGGCGGTCGAAGCGTGCTCTTCTGCACACTTCATACATCTAAATTGCCGCCTACAATAGTTTTCGTGTGCCCAAATGCCTGACAGCGATGGCATCGATCGGCTTAGCTATCCTCTCGACCCTCACTGCCTGCCCGCTTAGCTCTGTGAGCTCCAGGATGCGGGTATGGCTGCCATCCATTTTGGGCTGCAACTCCACCTCGAACACGTTCACAGGCTTGGCCGTGAAACGTTTCTTTACGTTTTTAACGTAACGTATCTCATTCGAGATCTATTAGCCGCGCCTTAAGCCATTCACAGGGGTACAGTGGTGAATGTGCTTAATGCACCCTATACCCCTCTGGCTGCGCTGTTGGGTGTATGCAAGGGTGCCATCTTTATTTAAAGTATCCATGATGGCCTCGTATGTTTGCATATTATCGCATTCTATACGCAGACCATCATTAGACATTGTTCTTGTGATGAATTTCCCAACTGCTGGATTGCTTTGCAGCTTATCCAGCAGTGGTACTATTTGCGGCACGGGTGGCAGAAAAACAAAGGCACTTTAGTTTTAACTTAATGGCTTTATTGTTATCTTTTGCGGCTGCTGTTGCTGCTCTTCAGCTGGGCATGGCTGGCAATCCATTTGCTGCTCAATTTGTTGCTGTTGTTGTTGCTCTGGCTGCTGTTGTTGTTGTTGCTGCTGCTGCTCTGGCTGCTGTTGTTGTTGTTGATGCTGCTGCTGAGCAGTAGCTGCTGTTCTGCCGCCTCTGCTTGACTCTCATCTGCAGCCTCTTGGCGTAGTCGCTTTTGAATTGTGGCGTTTGGAATGGCGAGTCCGGGTCAGAAAGATCTTCTTCCTCGGTCTCGTCCATTTCGCACATCTACGCTCAATGGCGATTGCCATGAAGCTGAATTTGCTGGAGCTGCCATTGCTTGTGGCAGTTCATGGGGAGCAATGGTGGCACCTTGAAAGCCACCTTTGTACTTCAGATGTATTTAAATTTAAGTTAGAATTTAAATTAATGCTACTCGTTGCCATAATTGACATTGCGCTTGCGCTTACCTGTATTTGTAGTTGCTTTGTGTTTTGTATCTGTATTAGTGATCATTGTGAGCGCGTTCGTCATTACGTTTTCTTTGGTATTTGTATTGGCGCTCTTAATTGCGTTCGTCAGTGTATCGGCAGTCTTTACGTTTGTATTTGTATTTGTCTTTGCGTTTGCAGCGTCAGTCAGAGAGTGTTTCTGTATGTATATTGTGGTTTAGTGCTGCTGCCTTATCTCTTTAATTAGTCTTTGATCTACTTGTAGTGGCTGTGTATGTGTGTGCGCGCTCTTCGGCTTCATGCGCTGCGTGTCGTATTTGTGTTGGCTTTTATTTGTGTTTGTGTGTGTGTGTTTACTGTTGATGCTGGGCAAGTGCGCTCTCTAGCTGCACTGCATGTCGTGTGGCCTCTCTTAATGCTAGCTGAGGCTGGCTGGTGTGTTAGTGTGGTGAACGGAAGGAATTTCTATAGGTGGCTGCCTCTCTTTGACACTTCCTGTGTGTTGGTGGGGTGACTTTTCACCACTTTCTCCCTCCTTTTTTTGGCGCCTGACGCTGCTTTTGGCGCCTTTTCTGGCCCCTTTTTCGGCGCCTTCTGGGACCCCAAGTAGCTTCTCTTAGGTTACCATCTCCTATAGCAATGCCAGGTCGGCCGTTGTGTCGAAGGACGGGGGATCGAATCGTCTGGATCAGACAGTATGGATACGATACACCGCTCTCCAATGTCTCAGCTTCAGCCGCGGCTGCGGCTGGCTGATTCGGCGATCCTCTGGCCAGTGGGCTCGCTCATCCCAAGTAGCAGTTCCATGGGTCGTCAAATTATAGTTGGCTGCCATCATATAGTTGTTGTCTGCTTTATGCGTCACAAAAATCCAGTCACCAGTATATGTTCGCCAGTATATATATAAAATATTATTTATTCACTTTTGTTTAAAACTTGTTTTTTTATTTATTAGCTTCACTTTGAATTTTTATTTTATATTTTTCCCATTTAAATTAATAAGAAAATTTATTTGCTTTTTATTCACATTAATTTTATTTCAATGAGTCTGTCTCGGTGTACAATGCAGGTTTCGCGATTGAAATGTGTTGGAGACGCGCAGCGCAACACCACCTCCGGCCTCGAGCGCTGGGCTATAGATTATGTTAAATCCGACCGATTACTCTAGGGTTTGATCAACTTCTCTCGGTTTTGTAGTCGCGTAACTTATTGTGTTGTTGGCGCCTTCGTTACTAGTGCCGGTCTGTCATCTCAAGCGGTGGTCGATATTTTATCGATATTGGCGTGGCCGCTAAGTTGGCATGTCGCCAATTAAGCTGCGGCTACTTTGGGAAGATTACTTAACCAATAACAATAAAGTGAATAAAAAAAAAAATTAATCATAATACTAACAATAAATAAATCTTAACATATAACAATAATAAGAAATTATACAAAATTAAAATTTTAATATACAATTAACAATTAACAATTTTCGTTTCTTATTTACAGCTTTAATGGACTTTGTGTGTCAGCGGCAACAGGTGTATGCGGGTATGTAGCAAACACCTGTTCCAATCCTTGTCATTCGCAGCCTGGACATCCGTGGACATCGCTGGACATCTGGATGCGCCTTCTGAGCAGGTTGGCGCAGATTAATACTCGCAGATTAATACTCGTATTTATTTCATCGTTTGGCAGCTACATATATTTATATATGTATTTTTTCGTTTTTGTGGCGTCGCTGGACATCTGAGGATATCGCTGGACATCGCTGGAGCGCATCGGGGGACATCTATGGACGCCCCTTGGTCAAGTAAGGCGCCGCCAGAGGCAGCTGTGTGAAGGTAAGTAAGTGTTAAATTAGCGTGTGTATATATACTAATGTATATGTTTTTTAATGGCGTCGCCGATCTTCTTGGACATCGTTGTGCATCCCTGCATGCGTCGTGGACATCGAGGACCGGATCAGGCACAGCTATGGGCGGCTGTAGTGCAGCCTCAGGTGAGTATTTGTGTTGTTTTTATGTGTTTTTATTAATTAAGGTTTGTTTTTACATCATCGCCGATCATCCTTGACATCGCTGGACATATCTTGTGCGTCGTCGGTGCCCATAGGTCGGTTGGGTGACGCCAAACGCGGCTGTGTGTCGGCTGCAGTGCGCCTCAGATACGTAGATTTTTTATTTATATATATTTATATATATATTTTAATTTTTATTTATTTTCCATGTCATCGTCGATCATCCTGGACATCGCTGGACATCTTTCGGACTTCGTTGGTGGCCATGGTCAGATGCTGCTCCACCTTGAGCAGCTGTGTGGCGCTGCAGGCAGCCTCAGGTAAAATAGATTTAGTTGTTTATATATATATATTTATATATATATTTTAATTTATTTTATTTTTAATGTCGCCGATCATCCTGGACATTATTCTGGATTTCTCTTGGACTTCTTCATGCCCGTTTGTCAGGACTGATGCCGCCTTGGGCAGATGTGCGGCAGCTGGTCACTTCAGGTAAGTAATATATTCGTTTATATATATGTGTTCATATATTCATTATTTTTATACCCTGAGCCCATTGAAAATGAATCAATATAATGTTTGTTGAAATGTATGTAACAGGCAGAAGGAGGCGTGGCAGACCCCATAAAGTATATATATTCTTGATCAGGATGACAAGCCGAGTTGATATAGCCATGTCCGTCTGTCCGTCTGTCCGTCCGTCTGTCCGTCTGTCCGTATGTATGAACGCGTCGTTCTCCCGAACCTACAAGAGCTAGAGACTTGAAATTTTTATGTAGGTTCCTGTATGCACGAAAAGATCAGTTTGTTTCAGAAATTCGATAACTTTTATCGTTTTATTGTTATCGATTAAAAAAGAAAATCTAAATTAAGTTATAAAATTCTATATAATTCATCTTTCTGCTAGATCTTCAAATTTTGCATTTAGTGTTATGGGGCCTTACGCAATTTCGGTTTTTGTTAAATTTTGGGTGCCACGCCCCTTCGCCTCAAATTTGTAACTCCGTATATCAAATACTAGAGACTTGTGCTTTGGCACATACATACATATAGATGACATGATTACGCCCAACAAGTTTGATCAAAATCGTTGCTTTAGAAAAAAAATTATTAAACATTTAATTTCCCATAGCATTGCCATGCAAAGTCGCCAAAGAACAGCTGACGCAACGACTTGCACTTGTGTATGCGTGCGCCGTGTATGTGTGTGTATGTTTTGCTTGTAATGAACGTACATATGCATTGTATATAAAAGAAATGAAGAATGCTTGGAATAGCGGATCTTCGCAGGGTTCAGGGTATACCCTAGTCGAGCGGTCTCGACTAGAGTTTTCTCTTGTTTTATTTAATTTCCATGTCGCCGATCATCCTGGACATCTTTATAGTCATCGCTTGACATTCTTGGACTTAATCGGTGGCCATTTGGTCAAGTGCTGTTCCACCCTGAGCAGCCGTGTGTTCTATATAATCACAGGTGAATATGTAGTGGCTCTGCAAGCTATTGTTCTGTCTCAGTGTCCTCATCCAGGCTAGTTCCCGGTTGATTCTGAGTCTTTCTAGCCGTTCGTCTAATAACGCCTCTTGTCAAATTGGTGGTGGTTGTAGTAGCGGTCCAGTCATGCGCATCGTAAGTAGGTGTGTCTGGTGGCGGAGCTGGTGACGGTGTTGGTGTGGTAAATCTTGTATTTCTATTGTTGCCTTTTCTCCTGGTGTCGCTAGGTCGGTGGTCGCAGCAGGTGACGGTGATGAAGATATTTGAATTATTGGATTGCTGATGTCGATGTCTGTGAGTTGTCCTGTTCCTCGTCATAGTCAGGAATAATTGCTTTTTCACGCTTAGTGGCTGGCCTTGGACTCTTGCTAATGCCCTCGATCTGGAGAGTCCTCAGTTATATGGCTCTATTATGAAGAACATTTGCATGAGGCTGAGCCTGTTTTTATGACCAGGTTCTTGTTCTCGTTCGCGTCTTGTCTGTAGTTCGGCTCGTCTATCCGCTTCAC
>CAUIUS010000223.1:0-25349 GCA_961210405.1 Drosophila mercatorum | reverse complement strand
TGGCGAGTCCGGGTCAGAAAGATTTCTTCCTCGACCGTCCATTTCGACATCTACCTTAAATCGAGTGCCAGGGAGGTGAATTTGCTGGAGCTGCCATTGCTTGTGGCAGTTCGTGTGGGAGCAATGGTGGCACCTTGAAAGCCACCTTTGTACTTCAGATGTATTTAAATTTAAATTTAAGTTAGAATTTAAATTAATGTTACTCGTTGCCATAATTGGATTGCGCTTGCGCTTACGCTTGTATTTGTAGTTGCTTTTGTGTTTGTATCTGTATTAGTGATCATTGTGAGCGCGTTCGTCATTACGTTTTCTTGGTATTTGTATTGGCGCTCTTAATTGCGTTCGTCAGTGTATCGGCAGTCTTTACGTTTGTATTTGTATTTGTCTTTGCGTTTGCAGCGTCAGTCAAGAGAGTGTTTGTATGTATATGTGTGGTTTAGTGCTGCTGCCTTATCTTCTTATTTAGTCTTTGATCTATTTGTAGTGGCTGTGTATGTGTGTGCGCGTTTCGGCTTCATGCGATGCATTAAGTATTTGTGTCGGCTTTTATTTGTGTTTGTTGTAGGCTGGGCAAATGCGCTCTCTGGCTGCACTGCAGTCGTGAGGCCTCTCTTAATGATAGCTGAGGCTGGGCTAGTGTGTTGGTGATTGAGCGGAAGGGAATTTCTAGAGGTGGCCCCTTCTTTTTGACACTTCCTGTGTGTTGGTGAGAGTGACTTTTCACCACTTTCTCCTCCTTTTTGTGGCGTGACGCTACTTGGCGCCTTTTCTGGCGCTTTTTCGGCGCCTCTGGGGACCCTTAAGTAGCCTTCTAAGGATACCATCTCCTCCAGCAAGGCAAGGCTTGCCGTGTGTCGAAGAATGGGGGATCGATTCGTCGGGATGGATACACTCACCGCTCTCCATGTCTCAGCTTCAGCTGCGGCTGCGGCTGATTGTCGGCGGCCCCTCTTGTCGGCGCTCATCCCAGTACAGTTCCATGGAGTCGTCAGAATTATAGTTGGCTGCCATCATATAGTTGTTGTCTGCTTTTATGCGTCACAAAAAATCCAGTCACCAGTTTTATGTTCGCCAGTATATATATAAAATATATATTTTATTCACTTTTTGTTTAAAAATTGGTTTTTTTTTTTTTATTTATTGGCTTCACTTTGAATTTTTATTATATATTTTATATGTTTCCATTAGAATTAATAAGAAAAAATTTTTTTTGCTTTTTATTCACTTTAATTTTATTTCAATAGAGTCTGTCTCGGTACAATGCAGGTTTCGCGATTGAAATGTGTTGGAGGAGCGGCGCAGCGCAACACCACCTCTGGCCTCGAGCGCTGGGCTATAGATTATGTTAAACCGACCGATTACTCTAGGTTTGAGCAACTTCTCTCGGTTTTGTAGTCGCGTAACGTAATGTTGTTGGCGCCTTCGTTACTTGTGCCGGTCTGGCATCTCAGGCTTGGTGGTCGATATCTTATCGATATTGGCGTGGCGCTAAGTGGCATGTCGCCAAAGTGCGGCCACGTTGGGGTAGGTTACTTAACCAATAACAACAACAATAAACTGAATATAAATAAATTTATCTTAATACTAACAATAAATAAATCTTAACATGTAACAAAAAGTAATAAATAGTACAAAATTAACATATATATATAAAAAACAATTTAAACAATTTTCGTTTCTTATTTACAGCTTTAATGGACTTTGTGTGTCAGTGAGAAACAGGTGTATGCGGGTATGTAAGCAAACACCTTTTCCCAAACCCCTTGTCTTTCCCAGCCCTAGACATCCGTGGACATCGCGGGAAATCTGGATGCGCCTTCTGTAGCAGGTTGGCGCAGTTTAATACGGGGAAGTATTTCGTCGTTTCGCTCATATATTTATATATTGTTTTTTTTTCGTTTTTGTGGCGTCGCTGGACATCTGAGGATATCGCGGGACATCGCTGGAGCGCATGGGGGACATCTATGGACGCCCCTTTGGGCAAGTAAGGGACCCCCAGGGATTTTTGAAGGTAAGTAAGTGTTAAATTGGGTGTTTTATAATAATGTATATGTTCTTTAATGGCGTCGCCCATCTTCTTTGGGCATCGTTTGCATCCCTGCATGCGTCGTGGACATCGAGGGACCGGATCAGGCACAGCATGGGGGGTTTTGTGGCCGGGGTGCACCCAGGTATTTTTGGTTTTTTTCCCGAACCCATTAAAAAAGGGAAATCAGGGTATAATTTTTTGTTGAAATGTATTAACAGGCAGAAGGAGGCGGCAGACCCATAAAATATATATATTCTTGATCAGGATGACAAGCCGAGTTGATATACCATGTCCTCTGTCCGTCGTCCGTCTGTCCGTTTTCCTCTGTCCGTCTGTCCCTATGTATGAACGCTGTTCTCAGAACCTATAAGAGCTAGAGACTTGAAATTTTTTTTGGGTTCCGTATCACGAAAAGATCGGTTTGTTAAAAAATCGATAACTGTCTTAATTTTAATGTTATCGATTAAAAAAGAAATCGATGCTCTGTTATATAAATCTATATAATTCATCTTTAGAGCTAAGTCTCCAAATTTTGCATTAGTGTTATGTGAGCCTTATACAATTTGGGTTTTTTGTTAAATTTTGGATGCCACGCCCCTTCGCCTCAAATTTGTAAGTCCCGTATTTAAAAATACTAGAGACTTGTGCTTTGGCACATACACCATATGGATGACATGATCACGCCCAACAAGTTTGATCAAAATCGTTGCGCTAGAAAAAGTTTTTAAAACATTTAATTTCCCATAGCATTGCCATGCAAACAGCAGGCAAAAAAGCTGACCCAACGACTTGCGCTTTGTATGCGTGCGCCTGTGTGTGTGTGTGTATGTTTTGCTTGTAATGAACGTACAAGTGCATGTGTATATAAAAGAAACGAAGAATGCAGGGTTCGGTATACCCTAGTCGAGCGGCCTCGACTAGAGTTTTTCTTACTTTTATACCCTGAACCATTTAAAATGGGAAAACAGGTATAATGTTTTTGTTGAAATGTATGTAACAGGGAGAAGGAGGCGTGGCAGACCCCATAAAGTATATATATTCTTGATCAGGAGACAAGCTGAGTCGATTTAGGCCTGTCCGTCTGTCCGTCCGTCTGTCCGTCTGTCTGTCCGTATGTATGAACGCGTCGTTCTCAGAACCTATAAGAGCTGACCTTGAAATTTTTTTTGTAGGTCGCAAATACCACGAAAGATCGAGTTTGTTAAAAAGTCGATAACTATTTTAATTTTAATGTTATCGATTAAAACATTATCGAATGTTAGTTATAAAATTATATCTCCACGTCTTTATAGCTAGAGTCCCTAAATTTTTATGTAAGGTTTATATTTATTTTTTCTAACTTTGGTTTTTTTTTAATTTTGATACCGACTTTCCCCAAATATTTAAATTGAGGTTAGTTGCACTTAAAGCCAGTAAATGAATGGTTTTTTAAAAATTGGAAAAAATGTAATAAAATATGATGAACATAAGCTGAAAATTTCATTCAAATCCATTAATTCGCGCAGAAGTTATTAAACAAAACATTTGGCCAAATTGTTTTCCTATACATGTGCACACATACACACACACACACATTGAGCTGCGTGAATCTAGCAAATTCTAAAACCCACAAGTTATAGTGTACATATTTCCAATAGATGGCGCTATGATTTGCTAATTATAGATGTTCAATAAATCGAAACAGGGATGGCACTATTCTATCGAACCATAGATGGCGCTATTAGCAAAACAATTGAAATTGAATTGAATTTAGTTTTCTGTGCGATTAGACAAAATGCTAATTATGCAGTATTTTAAAAAACGCAGATGGCGCGGGGTTTAGGTTATCTCTTAGTCGGGCCCCCCGACTAGAGTTTTCACTTGTTATATATATTTTATTTATATATATTTTCCCCATGTCGCCGCATGTCATCCGGGATTTCTTTGGATGCCCTCATCATCATCGTTGGTCATTTCCGGATGGCGTCGGTGATCATTGGTTAGAATAGAGCCGCCTTGAGCAGCTGTTTGCGGCTGCATCGCAGCCTCAGATAAGTGTAGTGTTTTAGTATTTTTATATATATTTTTATACTATTTCACGTAGTGATATAGTATATTGGGTTTGTGCAATGTCCGTCATGCTGTCCGTCTGTCCGTCCGTCCGTCTGTCCGTATGAACGCAAACCATTTCCACGCTATTGAAGCTAAGACTTGAAATTTGAAATGTGCACTCGTGTATACCCGTCTGATAAAGTGGCGGGTATATCTACGCCCATTGGGGCGTGGCAAATCGGGTCAAACTGTATCTTCTACAGTTTTAAAGTGAGCCCAAATTTGGCACGTGGGTTACTGTTACGATTCTACAAGGACCCCCCGTTTACGGCCACGCCTACTAGGGGCGTGGCAAATCGGATCTGAATATATAGTGATTTTACTAGTTTCGTTATATTTTGAGCACTATTGATGCTAGAGACTTGAGACTTGATATATATACTGGGTTAACATCCCACAATCGAAAGCTATGGCGGATATATCTACGCCTTCAGGGGGCGTGGCAACTAATATCAGCTTATATCTCCCACAGTTTTAGTGCTAGAAGCTTCAAAATTGAATGTTAAGTTACTGGGGCGTGACATACAAAAAAATCCCCTGTAATTTTCGCATTTTTCGAGTGTAAGCATCCAAACTTTACAGTTATATTCCTGAACGCCCACTCTATGCACATCCCAAAAAATTATTTGTTTACGGCCACTGGGGGCGTGGCAAATCAAAACTGAAACATTGCAGCTTCTGAGCCAATAACGCCCCAAATAATGACTTTGTGACCTTTGACCTTGTCTTTTGACTTTTTAAATTATATATATGTATATGTTTGAAAAGAATATTTTATTAATACAAAATAACTAAATAAGGAAAATATAACAAAAATATCAACATGCGCACCGGGTTCGAGCCCACACCTCACGCTCGCCAACGAACTAAATCACATGTTCAGAGTTGCCACCTCTCTCATTTTGAGAATGCCATTTTCTCGATTTAGGTGCGTATTTTTGCTAAGGTAAGGGTTCGATATTAATTGAAACTGGCTGGCCACCTCCCAAAGAAAAGTTTTAGTCTGCAGCTAAAAAAAAGTGGGGATTTAAAGTTAAATTTTAAAAAATATAAATAGTATTTCGCTGTCGGTTGCGTCCGACAGCAACGTTCTTACTTGTTTTAAATATATTTGTTCGCCATGTCGCATGGGCAGCTGTATGGCGGGTGCAGCGCGGCCTCAGATAAGTGTAGTGTATTAGTATTTTTATATATATTTTATTAATATATATTTGTTGCTATGTCGCCGCATGTCATCCTGGATTTCTTTGGATGCCCTCATCATCATCGTTGGTCATTTCGGATGGCGTCGGTGATCTTTGGTTAGGAATAGAGCCGCCTTGGGCAGCTGTATGCGGCTGCAGCGGAGCCTCGGTGAGTATTTTGTTTGTGTTTATTTGTGTACATATTAATACATATTAATTCATATTTATTTAATATACCCTGAACCCATTTAAAATGGAAATCAGGGTATAATGTTTTTGTTGAAATGTATGTAACAGGCAGAAGGAGACCCAATAAAGTATATATATTCTTGATCAGGAGACAAGACGAGTTGATATAGCCATGTCCGTCTGTCCATCCGTCCGTCTGTCCGTATGTATGAACGCGTCGTTCTCAGAACCTATGAGAGCTGGAGACCTGAAATTTTATGTAGGTCCGTGAATAGCACGAAAAGATCGAGTTTGTTAAAAAGTCGATAACTATTTTAGTTTTAATGTTATCGATTAAAAACATTATCGAATGTTAGTTATAAAATTATATCTCTCAATCTTTATAGCTAGATTTCCCCAAATTTTTTTTTTGTAAGTTTTATATTTATTTTATCTATTTTTGGTTTTTGTTAAATTTTGAATACCGCTCCAACTTTCCCAAATATTTAAATTGAGGTTAGTTGCACTTAAAGCCAGTAAATGAATGGGTTTACATTTTTAAAAATTGGAAAAAATGTAATAAAATATGATGAACATAGCTGAAAATTTCATTCAAGTCCATTAATTCGCGCAGAAGTTATTAAACAAAACATTTGGCCAATCGGCCAAACACGTGACCAACAACGCAAAACAAATTGTTTTCCTATACATGTGCACACATACACACATGCACATTAAGCTGCCGATCTAGCGAATTCTAAAACCCGCAAGTTTTTGTGTACATGTTTCCAATAGATAGCGCTGTGATTTGCTAATTATCAGCTGTTCAATAAATCGAAACATGGATGGCGCTATGCTATCGAACCATAGATGGCGCTATTAGCAAAACAATTGAAAATGAATTGAATTTTTTTCTGTGCGTTTATACGAAACGCGAATTATGCAGTATTTAAAAAAGCGCAAATAACAAGATATTTAATAGCTTTAGTTTTAAATCACTTTATTTTAATTTTCAAGATTTTTATACCCTGAACCCATTGAAAATGGGAATTCGGGGTATAATGTTGTTGAAATTTGAATGCTTGTAACAGGCAGAAGGAGGCGTGGCAGACCCCATAAAGTATATATTTCTTGATCAGGGAGACAAGCCGAGTCGATTTAGCCCTGTCCGTCTGTCTGTCCGTCTGTCTGTCTGTCCGTCTGTCCGTATGTAGACGCGTCGTTCTCAGAACCTACAATAGCTAGAGACTTCAAATTTTTAGGTAGGTTCCTGTATAGCACGAAAAGATCGAGCTTGTTTCAGAAATTGATAACTGTTATCGTTTTATTGTTATAGATTAAAAACGAAAATCTAAATTAAGCTATAAAATTCTATCTAATTCATTTTTCTAGCTAGATTCAAATTTTGAATTTAGTGTTATGAAAACCTTACGCAATTTCGGTTTTGTTAAATTTTGGGTGCCACCCCCTTCGCCTAAAATTTTGTAACTCCGTTTATCAAATACTAGAGACTTGTTATTTGGCACATACATACATATGGATGACATGATCACGCCCAACAAATTTAATCAAAATCGTTGGTCTAAAAAAAAAAGTTATTAAACATTAATTTTCCCATAGCATTGCCATGCAAATAGCAGCCAAACAACAGCTGACGCAACGACTTGCGCTTGTGTGTGCTTGCGCCTTGTATGTGTGTGTTTTATGTTTTGCTTGTAATGAACGTGCATATGCATGTGTAAGTTAACACATCCGGCTTGACATAGGTCATCGGCCTAAATTCTGCATGGGCAGCAAACCTGCAACTATATTTCTGCTTCCCATGCAATCGCTTCTCCGCTGACAACGCTACACGCGCGGACGTCGCGACGAACTGATCCATGCAGCATAATTGCTGACACAGCGATTATAGGTCAGGGCTAGCTTAGCGTAAGAACATTTTGTACTTTTAGCTTTAGTCTTTTACGAACAATAAACGGAATCGGTCGATTTTAATTATCTTATACTTAGCGACATCCCCAAGTAAAGAACAATATTAACTGGCGCCCAACCTATTGTAAAAAAAGTACTCAAACACCCTGACAAGAAATCAACATCGTCATTACGGCATTTGAGTTTGCAAGGAAAAAAATAAATAAATAAATCAACAATTTATAAAATAATTATTAAAAAAAAAAACCAACAAGAAAACACAAAAAATCAACAAGTTATATAAAAAAAACTAAAAGAAAAATACGGAAAAATCATCAAAAAATTAAGAATTTAAAAAAGAAAAACTGGGGCTAGAGGAGACTAGCAGAATAAACCAACAATATCCAAAGAAGCGTCCCCCTTTGGAAATCGAAGCCGTCAGACCGACGCAGAGGGCAGACGAAGAAAGACAACACACATCTGCGAATTATTCTATATAACATATTTTTACACATATTTAAAAGAAGACATGTAAGTAGAGTGCTTGTTTAAAAATAAAAATACAAATTCAAAGAAGTGAAAATTATTGAGAGTGCCTTGTATCTTTGTAACACGAAATAAAAAAAAGAAGATTAAAAATATCTTATGAGCGAAAGCGACAGTAAAGAATACGATGGGGAGTTAGAAGAGTTACTAAAAGATTTTAAAGAAAAACTAGTACCAAAAAAAGTAACAAACAAAATGTCTTTAAATGAGGAAAATTTGAAAGCAATATTAGAGTTTGCAGTCAATAGTTTGTTGCCAGTGCACTGCAAGGTCAGGCGCAGGTATTTGAAGAACAAATTCAGGATATTAGAAATGAATTCAAGAACATAACAACGTCCGTACCAGAAGTAGAAGTCTTCAAAGATGCCGAGATAATTCCGGGCATCGAGTGTAATGAGACTTTAGATATTGTGAAATCGGTACCCGATTTCGGGGGAAAAATTGAAACATATGTCTCGTGGCGAAAAGCTGCGCATACGGCATATAAGATTTTTGAGAGTCATGATGGAAGTTCAAAACATTATCAGGCACTGGGCATTCTGAGAAATAAAATTAAAGGCTCGGCTGATATGGTACTGTCTTCCTACGACACACCTTTGAATTTTAAAGCTATTATAAACAGACTTGACTTTGCTTACTCTGACAAAAGACCGATTTATATAATAGAACAAGAGTTGTCTGTACTAAGACAAAAATTTATCAACCATTCAATACTATGACGAAATCGAGAAAAAATTGCACTCCTAATAAACAAAACAATCATGACATATGATTCCACCAAAAGCTGCTTCCCTTAATGAAAAATATCGAGCTGACGCATTAAAGTATTTATTTCTGGCACAAAAATCCTTAGCGATATTTTGTTTTCGGCAAGACCTAAAGTTTTGCCATCAGCTCTGGCTCTTTAGGAAGTTGAGTCAAATCATGAGGCTTCCAATTCGCAAATAGCTTTGCAAAAAATCTGCGGAAAGAACTCAACGATACGAGTAGAGAAATGCTATGGAGTATAATTCTCCAAATCCCGTGAAAACTCCATTTTCAAACAGAAACCTCAATTTGGTAATAGCCCAAATAAAAAACAAGGAGCCACCACAGCCTATAGATATTGATACTTCTTCGCGGTTTAAACAACCGACTCAATATCCAAATCAAAACAATGATCCATCCCAAAAATCAGATTTAAAAAAGACCAAATAGTGGAACGGCCAGATACACCGGGCCCAAACAGCAAAAATTAATCACATATCAGTAGAAGAAGCTCCCAAATGCCAGATGACGAAGAATATCGAACACTGGCAGAATCTGAGGTATCAGATACCGATGACCAAGTACAGCTCCAAGAAGAAAATTTTTTTAGGAATAGCTCCCTGCTACCGTTCGTAGAACGATCGATACAGGAAAGACAATAAAATTACTAATCGATACAGGCGCAGCGAAAAATTATATAAAACCGATGCCAGAATTAAAAGGAGTAATTAGTGTTAAAAAAAAATTTTTGGTTAAGACACTTCATGGTTTTAATCCAGTTCAGGAAAAATGCCTTATGCATTTTTTTTGGCACCAACGCCACATTCTTTCTATTGCCAAATCTAACAAGCTTTGACGGAATAATAGGGCTGGACCTATTAAACGAAGTTTGTGCCACTTTAGACTTTAAACCCAGTCCGGATCCGACAAAATTCAATTCCAAAAAAGTTTAAATGTCAATTTTACAGAGGTAAAAGACATAGAAGTACCCCCAGGAATCACAGAAAAATTTACAAAAATGTTAGAAGATAGAATAAGTTTTTTCGTGACCCAAACGAAGCTTTACCTTACAACACAAATATCATAGACACATGAACAGAAGACGAGAACCCGATCTACTCTAGGCACTATCCATACCCTTTGGGGGGTTTCAGACTTTGTCAAAAGAGAGACTAGTGACATGTTGAGGGATAATATTATCAGACCATCAGTATCCCCTTATAATAATCCCTTGTGGGTAGTTGAAAAAAAGGAGCAGACGAACAAGGAAATAGGAAAAAACGCCTTGTTATCGACTTCAGGAAATTAAATTCTAAAACAATCGATGATAAATACCTATACCCAATATCACTGCAATTCTTTCAACCTCGGACAAGCCAAATACTTCAAAACTCTTGATTTGAAGTCAGGATTTCATCAAATCCTTCTCGCGGAAAAGGATAGGGAAAAACCGCATTTTCTGAGGAAATGGGAAGTACAATTCTGTAGACTTCCCTTCGGTTTAAAAAACGCTCCCGGAATCTTTCAGCGGGCAATTGATGACGTCCTTCGCGAACAGATTGGAAATCGTGCTATGTTTATGTAGATGACGTGATTATATTCTCTGAGAATTGGAAAACCACGTCTACCATATTGCTGGGTATTAGACAAACTGTATAACGCTAACATGAGGGGATCACGAGAAAAGTCCCCCTTCTTTAAGGAAAAAATCGAGTATCTTGGATTCGTGGTTTCGGGGGGGTATTACAACCAGTCCCAGTAAAGTAGAAGCAATTGGTAAATTCGAGCAGCCTACCAACCTGTTCCAAATAAGATCATTCCTCGGCTTAGCAGGCTACTATAGGTGTTTTATAAAAGATTTTGCATCTATAGCTAAACCATTAACTGACATACTTAAGGGTGATAATGGTAAAGCAAGTGCTGGACAGTCAAGGAAAATTCCAGTAAGTCTCAATGAGGAGCAAAAAATTGTCTTTCGAAAAATTGAAAAATATCTTAGCCTCAGAGGACGTAATGCTTCTATACCCTGATTACCAAAAACCATTTGACTTGACCAAAGATGCTTCGTCTTCTGGTTTAGGTGCTGTTTGTCACAAGAAAAAAACCAATTACGATGATATCAAGAATCTTAAAAAACAACGAACTGAATTTCGCGACAAATGAACGTGAGCTACTTGCGATAGTGTGGGCTTTAAAAACCCTTCGAAACTATCTGTACGGCGTAAAGAATTTAAATATATTTACTGACTATCAGCCACTTACATTTGTCGTTTCCGACAAGAACACAAACGCGAAAATCAAAAGGTGGAAAGCGCATTGATGAACATAATGCCCAAATTTTTTTAAACCGGTAAAAGAAAACTTCGTTGCCGATGCTCTTTCAAGACAAAATATTTATGCTTTAGAGGAGGACATTTCATCGGATCTAGCCACCATTCATAGCGAACAGTCTTTGACCATACTATCGAATCCACAGAAAAGCCAATTAATTGCTTTCAAAACCAAATAATTATCGAAGAAGGCGTTACGGCTTCCCAGAAAATCGTTATAATGTTCGGGAAAAAGACAAGAAATGTCATATACTTTTCAGACAGGGACACCTTAATAGAGAAAGTATGTGATGCAGTAAAAAGGACGTAGTAAACGCTATTAAATGCGATTTGCCAACTTTGGCATTCATCCAAAACAAAATAGTTGAAACCTTCCCTTCCACCAAATTTTGCTATGCCAGTAAATTGGTTATTGATGTCCACGATAAAAACGAACAGAAAGAAATCATAGTTACAGAACACAATGAGAGCTCACAGAGCGGCCCAAGAAAATATAAAGCAAATACTTCAGATTATTTTTTCCCTAAAATGACCCGCTTGACTAATGAAATTGTCGCAAACTGTAAAATCTGTAATAAGGCAAAATATGACCGACACCCACAAAAACAATACATCGGAGAAACCCCCCTTCCCAACCACGTTGGAGAAATACTTCATATCGATATATTTTCCACAGAGAAAAAAAATTTTCTGACTTGCGTTGATAAATTCTCTAAATTCGCCATTGTCCAACCCATAGCCTCTAGGACAATAATTGATATTGAACCCAAAATATTGCAACTCATGAACTTTTATCCCCACACCAAATTTGTATATTGCGACAACGAACCATCGCTAAACTCGGGGAAAAATAAAGTCCCTTCTAAAAATCATTTTAATGTTGAAGTTGTAAATTCTCCCCCACTGCACAGTACCTCAAATGGACAGGTAGAAAAATTTCACAGCACTTTATCAGAAATCGCCAGATGCCTGAAACTGGAAAAGCAAAAAATAATACAGTTGACCTTATTCTCCAAGCAACAATAGAATACAATAAGACAATACATTCGGTCATCAATAAGAAACCAATAGAAATAATTCATACATCCCCGCCAGAATTTGAAGCAGAAATAAGAAGTAGAATCGTTAAAGCACAAGACAACTCCTCCAGAGACAAAACATAGATAGGAGAGATAGGACCTTTCAGGTAGGCGATAAGATACTGATAAAATTAAACAAGAGACTTGGCAACAAGTTGACACCCTTGTTTGAAGAAGTCACAGTTGAAGCCGACTTGGGGACATCGGTTCTTGTCAAGGGAGGGGGGTGCATAAGGATAACATTAGATAAACGAAGCATCCTTCTAGTACTCATTCTCTTTACTCTTAACAAGGTTTGGATACTATGCCCTTTTACATGGGGCCAATGACAACCGGAAAGATAACAAACTACTCGAACTCAGAATACATCCCAATACTGGACGGGGAAAACTATTATTTGGAAAGATTTGAAATCCTCAGACACTCAACTAATCTTTCAATGTACTCGAAAAAGCGATGAGACAAGCATTAATGGTTCACTTCCTTTATCTCATATGAGATTACTTCGAGTCCCACGTACAACATATAAGAAATCTATTGGAAACAGTTAACATTCATCATAGACAGACTAGGAGCATTAATATACTAGGAACAGCTCTAAAGGTAATAGCAGGAACACCAGACTTTAATGATTTCGAAGAACTTAAATTCCAGCAAAAAGAATTAGCTAATTCAATAAACAGGCAGGCTTCAATAAATTCAAAAGTTCAGGAGAAAATAAGTAAATTAACAGAGTCTGTAAATACCATCATTAAATTTGCAAAAGAAGCAGATTGAGACAGGCGAACTTTACCGAACTTTGCTCAATAGAAATAGAATTATGATTTCGGAACTTGAGACTCTAATGTTGTCAATTACACTTGCAAAGATACAAATAGTGAATCCGGTAATTTTTGATTCAGAGGATTTAAAGAAAATGGTAAATGAGCACTCTGCAGGGCTAACTATAACTGATTTAATTGAAATATCTTATGTTAACGTAATATTAGATAATAATTTTTACATTTCATTATTAAATACCCCAATCCTAGTTTCAATATTACACTTCGAAGAAAATAATAACGTCCAGATTGCGGTAATAAAATAATACCAATCATAAATTGCACCGCTACGCTTACCTCCACATTCTGCAAGCAACTAAATTCGACAACCTGTGCCCAAACTACACTCAGGGGGCATAGCACACTGTGACACCCGTCCCAGTAACTTACAACCGCTGGAGATAATCGATGACGGGATTATTATCGTAAATGAGGACACGGTCGTAATCCAAACAGAGAACGGCACCAACACAACAATCCACGGAACTTACTTGTTGACGTTCGATGAAATACAAATAAATGGGTCTCTCAGAAACATTAGAAATATCGTCAAAAGACACCCAGGCTCAGCAACGTCAACCACACTAAATATTACTGGTCATAAGAAAATTCTGAGCATGCCATACCTCCAAAAATTGAACTTCGAAAATCTTCATCATATTGGCAGCATCGAGAGGAACATGAAATTATGGCCTATAATAATGACCACCCTATTTGTCACCATCCTAGCCGCTATATTCGTCTGTTATAAAACCTTCCAAAAATGGAGAAACAACAAAGAGCAAGCATCGCTACGTAGTGTCATTGACACCCTGAGGAAAACCGGGGGCGGCCTTCCCAACTAGCGAGGGAGGAGTTAACACATCCGGCTTGACATAGGTCATCGGCCTAAATTCTGCATGGGCAGCAAACCTGCAACTATATTTCTGCTTCCCATGCAATCGCTTCTCCGCTGACAACGCTACACGCGCGGACGTCGCGACGAACTTGATCCATGCAGCATAATTGCTGACACAGCGATTATAGGTCAGGGCTAGCTTAGCGTAAGAACATTTTGTACTTTTAGCTTTAGTCTTTTACGAACAATAAACGGAATCGGTCGATTTTAATTATCTTATACTTAGCGACATCGCGCAAGTAAAGAACAATATTAACTTATAGGAAAAAAATTTGTTTTGCGCTGCTGGTCACGTGTTTGGCCGATTGGCCAAATGTTTTGTTTAATAACTTCTGCGCGAATTAATGGATTTGAATGAAATTTTCAGCTTATGTTCATTATATTTTATTATTTTTTCCAAATTTTTTAAAAATGTAAAACCATTCATTTATTGGCTTTAAGTGCAACCAACCTCAATTTAAATATTGGGGAAAGTTTGAACTAGTATCCAAAATTGAACAAAAACCAAATTAGATAAAATAAATAAAAAACTTACAAAAAAATTGGGGACTCTAGCTATAAAGGCGTGGAGATAAAATTTTTATTACTAACATTCGATAATGTTTTTAATCGATAACAAAGAGTTTGAAAACTGTGCCATCCCATCAATTTGGATTCAGACGAGAACACGGCACCGATCAGCAACTGGCCAGAGTGACTATAAAAAGAAGCTATTCTGCTCGGGAGTATTCATAGATATTTCTGAAGCATTTGGATAGAGTATGGCATGAAGGCCTACTTCTCAAATTATGCAAGCTGCTGCCACTCAACTATATAACATCTTAAAAGCTACATCAAAGGAAAGACATTTGCTGTCAAGTGTAATGACACCACGTTAGGACTGGTAAAATCACTGCTGGCGTCCCAAAAGGGAAGCGTACTGGGACCAATCCTCCACAAATTTTTGCATCAGATATGCCTCTACCCTCTCCCCCAACCCAAAAAATGACAATCACAGCCAACAACATATACTTCACAAGCAAATGCGCTATCAACATTTGCTGACGACACTTCATAATGTGCGCAGCAAAAAATTTTATATAACAGAAATTAACGGAAACAATGACTACCTGAGCAAATTCGAAAAATGGGCAAAGAAATGGGCTATAAACCTTAACACATAAAAGACTAGCCACGTCCTGTTCACATTGAGAAATGTTGACAGACGAGCAATGGAAATAACACCTAAAATCTTTGGCACAATCTATAGCACATAAACCCTCACAAAATACTTGGGCGTCATATTGGATTGCAAAGTCAATATGAAGCAGCACACTAACCTCTTAAGGATGTTAAGCTGGAATGGCTAATCGGACGCAACAGCCAACTGGCAAAAAACTGCAGGCAACGATCATAAAGCAACTAATCATGCCAATCTGGCAATACGCACTACCAGTCTGGGGCTCCCGACAGCTGCAACCCATATTATGCGAGAAAAAAGTGCGAAAAATAAAATAAATAGAGATCCCCTAGTGCCTCTGGTACACTCGCAATGCCACTCTTGAGAGCAAATATGGTCTTAAAACGGTTGAGGAAGTTTCGAACTGGCAAGCAGTCGCTTCGCTAACTCATTAGCAAACCACACCAACCACGAAGCACGCGGACTGATGTTTCCCATATGTTCCACGAAGAATGCACTGGCCACGATATATGGCTCAACTGCAATAACACATCCGCCCCCTACAGACGGCAAACGCACAATCTGAATGGATCAACAACTCAAACCATCTGCCGACATTACTACCCCTCGAAGCAGAAGATGTGGAAAGAAGAGAAGAAATTAGACAAGTCGAACTACGGGAAAAACGTGAACAGAGCGATGACCGGGAGCATCCAAACAGGCTCAGCCTCATGCAATGTTCTTCTATAATAGGGCCTACACACTGGAGGACTCTCCAGACCGAGGACATTAGCAATAGTCCAAGGCCAGCCACTAAGCGTCAAGAAGGCAATTTTTCCCCGACTATGAGGGGGAACGGGAAAACTCACAGATATCGACATCAGCAATGGCAATAATTCAAATATCGTCATCACTGTCACCTGCTGCGACCACCGACCTAGCGACACCAGGAGCAGTGCTGGAACAATAGAAATACAAGATTCTACCACACCAACACTGTCACCAGCTCCGCCACCAGACACACCTCAAACACTACTTACAATGCGCATGACTGGACCGCTACTACAACCACCACCAATCTCCCAAGAGGCGATACTAGACGAAAGGCCAGAAAGCCTCAGAATTAACCTGGAAATATCTCTGGATGAGGACACGGAGACAGGGCAATAGAGTGCAGAGCCACCTACATACTCACCTGTGATTATATAGAACATAAATATACATTAGAATATACATATAAGTATACTATACGAACCACTCACCTAGGAAAGGCTCCATCAGCTATACAGCCGCCCAAGGCGGCACAAATCTGACCAATGATCACCGACGCCATCCAGGAGAGGGTCCAGCGATGATGATGAAGGCACCCAAAATAGCCCAGGATGACATCCCGGGACATGGCAAACAAATATATATTAGTAAATAAATATATATATAAAAAAAAATACTCAAACAATGTACTTACCTGGGGCCCGCGCGAAACCGCAAAAAACCCCCAAGGCGGCACTAATCCTCACCAATGATCACCGACGCCACCCAGGAGACGTCCAGAGATGATGATGAAGGCACCCAAAAAATAGTCCAGGATGACATGAGGCGACATGGCAAACAAATATATATTAGTAAAAATATATATAAAAATAAAATACTCAAACAACGTACTTACCTGAGGCTGCGCTGCAGTGCCAAAAAACTGCCCAATGCACCCCATAACTACCAATGAGCGCCGGCGTCGCCCAAGAGATGTCTAACGATGATGATGAAGACGCCCAACGATGACCACGAAGACCGGCGACCCCAATGAATTCATATACATTAGTATATGAACACACATTATAATACATACACTTACCTTTACACAGCTACCCCTGGCGGTGCCTGCCCTGACCAAGGGCGACTACGATATGGCCGCAAGATGCTCCATGAAGTCCTCAGATGCCCAGCAATTAAAAGAAAGAAGAAAAATAATATAAGGGGCGCACCTCAAGCCCAGTGATGTCCATAGATGTTCGGAGGCTGCAAAGAAAAGAAGAAGATTAAAATTTTCTTCAACAAAGCTGAGATTGCGACAGGTGCATACTTACGCATGTGGATGTGTGTGTGGCGCCGGAAGCTGGCTGGCAAGGGGGCCCATGCACCATGAGCGCCGCCGTTTCCCCCCAAACCAAGTCCTAAAATAGCTGCAAAAAGAGAAAAAAAATATTGTATATATTAATGTAGAAAAAAATTTTAGTTAAGTTTACTTATTGTTAGTAATTAAGTCACTGTTATTGTTACCGTTCACCCCCCCTATACCCGCCGCCGCAATCCAACCGTGAGCCCCGCTGACAGGCCTCACCAAGCATACACACGAGAGAAAAAATCTTAAAAAATTAAAATAAAGTGGTTTAAAACTTAAAGCTATTAAAAAATCTTGTTATTTACAAAAAATGGGAAATTGAACAAGTGAAAATCAAATTAATTAACAATTGAAGCAAGCAAGTGCATAAAGTGCATAAAGTATTTTCTTAACTAAAATGACTGCAAATAAAGTTCGCCGCATAAAAGAAGGCAACGAATTCAACGAATTAAAGAGATGACAGCCAATTACGAACCAGACGACTCCATGGAGATGCTACTCGGATGAGCGAGCCAGCTGGACAGAGAGCCGCCGACAACCCGCAGCAGCGGCAGAAATTGAGACACTAGAAAACGGTGAGTGTATCGTGTCTGTACTGTCCCTGACAGATTCAGATGCGCCCAACTCATCGTTCTTTAACGAAACGGCCGATGAAGCCAGCATGGCATTGTTGGAGGAGATATTCTCCTTGGTTGCGCCGCCGCCAAAAGAAAGCCCAAAAGAAAGCCTAAAAACAACACCAATACAAGCAGTGCGAGCGAGAAGTCCACTGCTTACACACATTCACACGCCAACAAAGCAGTGCAGGGCGAGAGAACGAAACTCGAAAGTTTCACACCCACAGTCACTAACACTAACACCAACACCAACATGCTCGCTCAGCTAGATTTAAGAGAGCGCGCACTTGCCCAACACAGACACAAATACACACAAACACAAACATTAACACGAACAGTACTTACCTGCAACGAATGAAGCCGAAGAGCGCGCGCGCACAGCCACTGAAAGAAAAGGGCAGAACTAAAACAACACATACACACACACACATAAATTGACTGACTTGACTGATGCAATAGCTCACACAAATACAACTTGTGTTACAAGCAAATACAAATATAAAGTCCCAAGCGCAATTGCAAATAGCCAAGCCGCGCAAGCACAAGCACTAGCTCAACCCCAATACACACAAAGGCAGCAACAAATAATAAAAATCTAAACAAAAAATGTCTACCACAACATTACCAGAGGAAGTAGAGCCACTACATAGACATTGAGACCATAACAGACGAACAACTGACAATCAATGTCCAACAACAACAACAACAGCAGCCCTAAAGGCCGCCAAAAACTTGACAAAGCCTGGATTCGCATGGCGCAGATCACATTCGTCGCAAGCTGGACGCGCAGCAGCAATAACAGATGCAAAGTCCATGGCTATAATGTCGCCACAAGCTAAAACAGCAACAACAATATCTGGAGTCCAGAGATGACTTTCCAGTGTGCCCACCATTGCTGCCACACGAACTAGCTCAACCAATGGCAGCCTCAACTCCACACCCACCAACAGCGCAGCCAGAGGGGTATAGGGTGTGCAAAAGCACATCCACCACTCTACCCCCAGTGAATGGCTTAAGGCGCGATAAGTGAATTTGGCATGAGGCAAAATATGTACGAAACAAAAAAAGCGTTTCACTGGCAAGCCAGTAAACGTTTTTGGGGTTGAGCTGCAACCAAGCTGGATGGCAGCCACATGCAAATACTGCAATTAACCGAGCTAAGCGGACAGGCAGTGAGGGTCGAGAGGCAGGCCAACCCAAATCGACCTCCCCAATTTAATCGCTGCCAGGCATTTGGCCATACAAAAATTACTGTAGGCGCCAATTTAAATGCATGAAATGTGCAGATGACCATGCTACGACAGCTTGCACTAAACCTAGGGGGCAGCCCAAATGCCCCAATTGCTGTGGCGAGCATATTAGCAGCTATAAGGGCTGTCCTGCCTACAAGGACTAGGCCCAGGCTACAGTCGTATAAGGCTGCCAAAGAGCTGAAAAACGATGAGGCAGAAACAGCGGCAGACGCAAATAAATAACAAAAATAAACACAAACAAGCAATCACAGGCTGTAGCGTCGCCCGATCCTCCAGTGGCCCCAAATGGCAGCAACCCCCTTGGAGACCCAATCCTGCTGGGGCACACTTGGCCAACCTACAGCAGCAGTTGGGGCTGCCAATGATGATGGCCAACATCAGGCTCCGGATTCCCCAGATGACCAGATGCTGAAGGCTCTCGAGCTGAACGTCACCATGTTCAGCCGTAGGGAAAGGCGAAAATGGAACAGTTTTTTCAATTGCTTTCTGCAACTGGTTCCTTGATTCGCCAGCAACAGCCTGGCCATCTGGAGCAGTAGTGGAGCCGGAAAAAATGGCCACCTGCAAATACATAACAATCCTTTAAATTCATGAAGCAAATAATAAATTCAATTGCATACCACCCTGAAACCAATGGGGCCCCCAGACGCTCCCCAAGAGATGCCCAATGATCGCCTGATGTACAATAAAGTCCATAATGATAGCCAATAAAATGGAAAATAAATAAATATTAATTAATATAGGGACAAAATAAAACAAACAAAATACTTCCCCGGGGGCTGCGTTTTAGTCCCCAAAAAATTTCCCAAAGGCGGCCCAAACCTGCCCAAGATCCCGACGCCTTTCCGGGAAATGCCAAGATGATGATGGGCACCCAAAGAAACCCAAAATTGAAATAAGGCGACATAAAAAAATTCTTTTTAGTAAAAATTAAAAAAAAAAACCCCACAAACACTACACTTACCTGAGGCTGCGCTGCGTCGAAAACCTTTTCCCAAGGGGGCCCAAAATCCTGACCAATGATCACCGGCCTTTCCCCGGGAAATGTCTAACGATGTGATGAGGGCATCCAAAAAAAAACCAGGTTGACATAAGGCGACATGCAAAACAAATTCTTTTTAGAAAAAATTCAAAAACCACACAAACACTACACTTACCTGAGGCTCGCTAAAAACCCAAAAAACCCCAAGGCGGAAAAAAATTTTTTAAACCAAAAGATCACCGGCGCCATTCAGGAAATGTCAAACGATGATGATGAGGGCACCCAAAAAATCCAGGTTGACAAAGGCGACAGGGAAAAACAAATTTTATTAAAAAAAAATTTTTAAAAAAAAAAACCCAAAAACACTACCTTACCTGGGGGGCTGCGCTCGCCCAAAATTTCCCAAGGGGGCCCAAAAATTCCTAACCAATGATCACCGACGCCTTTCCGGGGAAAAGCCCAACGATGATAGGGGGGAATCCAAAGAAACCCCGGTTGACAAAAGGCGACAGGGCAAACAAATTTTATTAAAAAATTAAAAAAAACCCAAAAAAACACACTTACCTGGGGCTGCGCTGCAGCCGAAACAGCCCCCAAAAGGCGGCCCAAACCCCGACCAATGATCACCGACGCCACCCGGAAATGTCCAACGATGATGATGAGGGCACCCAAAGAAATCCAGGATGACATGCGGCGACATGGCAAATAAATATACATTAGTTAAAAATATATAAAAACAAGTAAAAAACTCTAGTCGGGGTCCCGACTGGAGATCCCCCAAACCCCGCTCTACCCGCATTTTTTTTAAAAAACGCATAATTAGCATTTCGTATAAACGCACAGAAAACTAAATTCAATTCATTTTTAAAATTTTTTAGCCAATAGGGGCCATTTATGGTTCGATAGAAAAGGCCATCCATGTTTTGGGGTTTATTGAACATTTATTTAGCAAATCATAGCGCCATCTATTGGAAACATGTACACTAAAACTTGCGGGTTTGAGAATTTGCTAGATACGCAACTCAATGTGTATGTGTGTATTTTGTGCACATGTATAGGAAAACAAATTTTCTTTGCGTTGTTTGGGGGGTTTTTGGGCCCATTGGCCAAAATTTTTTTTTTAAAAACTTCTGCGCGAATTAATGGATTTGAATGAAATTTTTTAACTTATGTTCATCATATTTTATTAATTTTTTTCCCAAATTTTTTAAAAAAGTAAACCCCTTCATTTCTGGCTTTAAGTGCAACTAACCTCAATTTAAATATTTGGGGGGAAAAAAGAGTCGGTATCCAAAATTAAACAAAAAACAAAATTAGATAAAATTAATATTAACCTTACATAAAAAATTTTGGGGGCTCTATTTAAAAAGGGGGAAAATAATTTTTTTTACGAACATTCGATAATTTTTTTAAACGATAACATTAAAAATTTAAAAAAGTAATCGCCTTTTTTTTAAAAAACTCGATCTTTTTGTGCTATTCACGGACCTACATAAAAAAATTTTAAAAAGGGCCCGGGTCTTATTAGTTCTGAGAACGACGCGTTCATACATACGGACAGACGGAAAAAAAAGGGGGGGGGGAAAAAAAAAAAAACCCCCAAAAGGGGCCCCCTTAAAAACCCCCCAAAAAAAACCGGGGGAAAAACCAAAAAAAGGGGGGGAAATCCCCGGGGGGAAAAAATTTTTAAAAAAAAAAAAAAACCCGGGGGGGTCCCCAAAAATAAAACCCGGGGGGGGGGGGGAAAAAAAAACCCCACAAAAAAAAATTTAAAAAATTTTTTTGGGTTTGGAAACCCCCCAAAATTTTTTTTTAAAAAAAAAAATTTTTTTTAAAAAACCCCCCAAAAGGGAAAAACCCCAAAAGGGGGGGGGAAAGTGGGAACCCCGGGGGGGGGAAAGGGTTAAAGGAAAAAAAATTTTTTTTGGGGCCTTTGGCCAAAAAATTTTTTTTGGGGGGCCAATTTTAATTTTTTTAAATTTTTTTTTAAAATTTTTTTTTTTAAAAAAAAATTTTCCCCCCTTTTTTTAAAAAAAAAAATTTTTTTAAAAAATTTAAAAAACCCAAAAAAAAAAACCCCCAAAACCAAAAAAAAAAATTTTTTTTTGGGGGGGGGTTTTAAAAATTTAAATAATTTTAAAGCCAAAAAAGGGAAAACAAAAAAAAAAAAAAAAAAAATTTTTTTTAAAAAAAGGATTTTCGGGCCCCCCAAAAAAAAAAAAACCCCCGGGGAAATTTTTTTTTTTTTTTTTTTCCCCCCCAAAAAAAACCCCCCCCGGGCCCCCCCAAAAAAAAGCCCCCCGGGGCCACCCAAAACCCCCCAAAACCCCAAAATTTTTGCTGCTGCTGCGGGGGGGAAAAATTTTGGAAAAAATTTTTAAATTTTTTTAAAATTTTTTTTAAAAAATTTTTGGGGGTTGTTTTTTTTTTTTAAACCCAAAAGCACAGTCTCTAGTACTTGAAATAGTGATTTAGCAATTTAAGGCGATAAGGCAATTTGAGGGCGTGGCACCCAAAAAAAAATTTTAAAAAAAAAAAAACCAAATTTACACTAAATGCAAAATTTGAAGACTCTAACTATGAAGATGAATTAAATAAATTTTATAACTAAATGAAGATATCGGTTTTTTTTCATTTAAAATTTAAACGATGATAGCTATCGAATATTTGAAACAAACTCGATCGAATCGAGATATACACGAAAACCCCCAAAATCTCTAGCTCTTATATCTTCTGAGAACGACGCGTTCATACATACGGAAAACGGACGGACAGACGGACAGGGGGTAAATCGACTCAGCTTTTTTTCCCCGATCAAAAAAATATACTTTATGGGGTCTGCCACGCCTCCTTCTGCTTGTTAAAACATTTTTACAAAACCATTATCCCTGATTTCCCATTTTCAACGGGTTCAAATTTTTAAAAAAAATATATATATAAATAACTAAAAAAGTACGTATTTGCAGTTGTTGTTCTTGCTGCTGTTGTTGTTGTTGTTGCTGTTGCTCTGGCCTGTTGCTGCTCTTGCTCCCGGCTGTTGTTGTTTCTGCTGCTGCTGTTGTTGATTTTTTGTTGTTGTAATTAAAAAAGCTTTTTGGGGCCCTTTTTCTGCTGGTTTTTACGGCTGCCAAATAAAAAACCCTCAATTCTGGGGAGCCCCTTTTTCCCCGGGGTTTCGCTTTTAAATTTTTTTGGCGTTCTGAATGGGTAGTCCGTATCAAAAAATCACCCCGGACTATCCATCTCGCCCATCTGCTTTTCAATGGCGATTGCCATGAAACTATATTGGCTGAGGCTGCCATTGGTTGAGCTAGTTCGTGTGGCCCAAGGGTGGCCACTGGGGAGCCATCTCTGGACCCCCGATATTGTTGTTGCTAATTTAGCTTGTGGCGACATTAAAACCCTGGACTTTGCATCTGTTATTGCTGCTGCTGGCCCAGCTTGCGCCAAGGGCGGAAATTAAAGGGTTTGTCTAGTTTTTGGCGGCCTTTTAGACTGTTGTTGTTGTTGTTGTTGTTGTTTTTTTTGTTGGACATTGATTGTCAGTTGTTCGTCTGTTATGGTCTCAATGTCTATGTAGGGGCCTCACCCACTGATAATGTTGTGAAGTGAGACATTTGTTTTAGATTTTTATTATTTGTTGCTGCTCTAGTGTGTATTGGGGCTTGTTGGTTTTGGGCGGCTTGCGCGGGTTTTTGGGAATTGGTCTTGCGCTTGCGCACAAAATTTTGTTGAAAGGTTTTTTTTTTGTGTGAGCTTTTGCAGCATCAGTCAAGTCAGTCGAATTTATGTGTGTGTGTGGGGTTATGTGTTGTTTAAATTTTTTTTTCCTTGCCTTTTTTAAAGGGCTGTGCGCGCGCCCCTCTTCGGCTTCATTCGTTGCAGGTAAGTATTGTTCGTTTTAAATGTTTGTGTTTGTGTGTATTTGTGTCTGTGTTGGGGCAAGTGCGCCTTTTTTAAATCTAGCTGAGCGAGCATGTTGGTGTTGGTTTTAGTGTTAGTGACTGTGGGGGGAAACTTTCCAGGGTTTTGTTTCTCGCCCTGCACTGCTTTGTTGGCGTGCGAATGTGGCGACGTGTTTGGTATTTTTTTTTAGGCTTTCTTTTGGGGGGGCGGGAACGACGCCCCCGGCGCCGTTTTTTTGGCGCCGTTTTTTTTTGGGGCCCTTGGGCCCCCAAATTTCCTATCCGGGGGGAAAAACCCCCCCAATGCCATGCTGGCTTCATCGGCCGTTTCGTTAAAAAACGATGAGTTGGGCGCATCTGAATCTGGGCAGGGACCCCCACGACACGATACACTCACCGTTTTCTAGTGTTCAATTTCGCCGCTGCTGCGGGGGTTGTCGGCGGCTCCTCTGTCCAGCTGGCTCGCTCATCCCGAAAAGGGATCTCCATGGAGTCGTCTGGTTCTAATTTGGGTGTCATCCCCTTTAAATTTTGTTTTTGGGGAATTTGTTGCCTCAATTTGGGTTAAAATTTTTTTAATTTTTTGAAATTTTTACTTGTTTAATTTCCCCTTTTTGGGAAATAAAAAAGATTTTTTAAAAGCTTTAAGTTTTAAATCACTTTATTTTAATTTTCAAGATTTTTTTCTCTCGTGTGTATGTTTTGGGGGGGCCTGTCAGGGCCCCGGGTTTGGGTTGCGGCGGTGGGTATAGCGGGGACCCCCCACCTCCCCCTCGAGCGCTGCGCTTGCGATTCGACAAAGGATTGAATCGGGCGCTGGGCGAAAGATGATCACAGGTCCCAATTATTACTCTTCGTGTTTTTTTAGCAACTGGTCTCGGCCTTTAAATGGTGTAACTTTGTTTGTTGTTGGCGCCTTCGTTACATGGGTTGTTTTTTTTCCGGTCTGGCATCTCGGGCGTGGCGTTCGACTATTCATCGGTATAATGGCGTGACAGCTTTTGGGTTTTTCGAGTTGTTCGAGTTTTGGGGGGGTGCCATGTGGGGGGGGGGGGGGGCTGGAGGTTTTGGACGGTAACAAAAACCGGGGACTTAATTACCAACAATAAATAAACTTAACTAAATTTTTTTTTAAAAAACAATAATTTTTTTTTCTCTTTTTTAGTATTTTAGGACTTGGTGTGGGGAATCGGCGGCTCCATGGTGATGGACCCCCCTTTCCCCTTCAGGCGCAAAACACATCCCCATCCCCCATGCGTGTAGCCCTTCGCATCCCAGCTTTGGTTGAAAAAATTTTTAATCTTCTTTTTTTTTTTTGCAGCCTCCAAATCTATGGACATCCCCTGGGGTTTTGGGGGTGGGGGCCCTAAAACAGATCGGCGCAGTCGGGCCGCCGTGTGGCGGGAGCGTTTTATACCCGGGGGGGAAAATTTGTCAGGTTATGTTTATATTTTTTTTTTTCTTTTTTCCTTTTTTGTTGCTGGGCATCTGGAGGGACTTCACTGGAAAC